>PVKE010008471.1:0-47865 GCA_004027555.1 Craseonycteris thonglongyai | reverse complement strand
CGGCTCCGGCCCAGGTGGACCCATATGCTGAGCTGGGGTGTGCCCCCAGTTCAGTTCTTGCCGGGACCTATGTGGGAGGCTCCCAGCCCAGTTCCTGCCCTGTGCAGCCCTGTGCCCACCTGTGGAGTGAAACTATATGGAAAACTAATGCTGTCAACTATGGAGACTGCTCTGGGCCCTCCCCCTTCTCTCTGTCTCTCTCTGTTTCTGTCAAAAATCAATAAAATAAATCTTTAAAAAAAAGAAAAGAAAAGGGCATGAATAGCTTTAAGTCCGGCCTGCATGCAAGTCAATTTTGTATGTATGCTTTATTCTCTATGGCTACAGTCAAAAACAATACATAGCCTCTCACACACTGCACCTCCCAGTCTGTGTTAAGATCACCATCAACTGTCGTAGCCAAGTACTAACATGCTGAATCCCTTACAGAGGAAATGAGACAATTATGTCCTAACATCCTTGGACATAAGCCTAATATTAGATTGAACTATTTGATGAAATGCTCTCCAAGTAGTAGACAACCATCTACACAAGAACAAACTAGAACTCAGTCGCATGCTGCTCAATTTGGGGAAAGTGTTTTGGTTAAGCAGTTTTGCTTCTGGCTTCCTGTTCATCTAAAGCATGACAGCTGTGGATACCCCTGGGCATTTTGTAGCTTCACTAGTGTGCACAGACAACATGATTCTCACTGTGGCATCCCAAATATCAAGCTGATTAGCATAAGAATTTGTTGATCTTTTGGTAGTAAAAAGCATTCAAGTCCATGATATGAAATTGAAAATGTTTGGCTTAGCACATTATCAATAAAAATATTTTCAGAGGCATTAAAATTCATACAGAACAGATGCCTAGAAGCATTTTTGTCTCAAGAGTGTTTTCACTTTCAAATATCAAGTAAGGTTTTTAATATAGAGGCATATGCTTGATTTGAGCAAAATGTTCTTCCTATAAAAAGTAGGGTAGTACGAAGGACTGTTTAATCAATACACGCTCATGGATAAAAATACATGTAAAACACTTTTGGTTCTTGGAATGTTTGGGGCTATTTTTTTTAATGTAAACTTTTTATAGGCATACTATACAAAAGTAACATACCAACTAAAAGTGAACCATACATGTTCAGTCGAATGACTTTCTAAAAAGTGAATATATGCAGGCAATTGATAACCAGACAAAGACACAGAATATTCCGGGCACCTAGAAGTTCCCTTAAGTTTCTTCCAGTCTTTGCCTCTCCTCAAAAGAATAACCAGCATCCTAATTTTTAACAGCAAAGCTTAGTTTTACCTGTATCTAAACTTTATATTACTCTATATCTGGATTTCTTGCATTCAACATTATGTTAAATGGCGGTTATGTTTGTGCATGTAGTTGCCATTTATTCACTCTCATACCACAACGTATCCTTTCTACTGTTGTCAGATCTTAGATTGTTTCTAAATTGGGGTTATGACAAATATGATTGCTATAAACATTTCTTTATATGTCTTCTGGTGAACTTGTGGATGTATTTCTGTTGGAAATATGGTAGGAATTGCTGAGTCATTGGGTAACTTTATTAGATACTACTATAAATGGTCTTCCCAAATAGATGTGACAACTTCCATCAGCAAGTGTTCTAGTTGTTGTACCACTTAGCTATTAATCATACTTGGTATTATTTGCCTTTCATTCAAGCCATTCCGGTAAATGTATGGTAGTATGGTACTTCATTTTAATTTGCATTACTCTGATGATTAATGACACCCTATTTGCATGTTTGTTAGCTATTTGGCATGTCTTCTTTCATAAAGTGCCCGTGGAAGTCCTTTGCTCGTATTTCTATTGGATTATTATTTCCTGTTGAGTTATAGGAGTCCTTTTTGTATTCTGGATATGAGGTATTATTTGGACATCCACATAGGTAGTGTAATTATCATTACTCTTTGTAACAAATTATAAATATTCTCTTTCATTCTGTGGTATCTTTGGATGAACAGAATTTCTTCATTTTAATGTAGTTTTAATTCATAAGTCTTTTATGTTTAGCAATTTTTATGTTCATTTTAGGAAATCCTTGTCTACCCTGGGGATTTGAACATATCCTGTTTTGTAGGGGTGTTTTGTTTTTTTTTCAAAAACACTTTATCATTTTCTCATTTACAGCTGCAATTCACATGAAATTAATTTTTGTATATTGTGTGAAATAGAAAGTCAAGATTTATTTTTTTTCTATATAACTATTTATTCTTGTCTAGACATTTACCGCTCTGAGCTTTTTATTATTTCTCACTAATGGAGCAAGGATATATACAAATATGAATATATATCACATATATGTGACACAAACAACACACACACAAATTGTGTTCCAGACATTCATCTATGCATTGGCCTTTATACTTCTACATATATCCAATGTTATTATTGATAGTTATTTTCCAGGGCAGTTTACAAAAGGCTGCTTACCACATACTATTCCAAGTACGTTGTACCATTATAGAGGAAAATGCAGTCCAATTCTAATTCTAGACCCCATAACACCTTCCCCTTCACTAGCAGCAAGATAAAGTAGTGCTTTTAGAGTGAATAAAGACACAGACTTCAACAAGAATAAGTATGAAGGAGTAAAGTAGCTGCTATTGAACAGTAATAATTCATCCACTTACAACTTATGGATAGCGAAGTCTTCTTTATCTCTTCTCAATTGTTCTGAATTGAGACATAGTAGGCACTTCCCATGAAAAGGCAAAAAATGTATTGGCATATTCCAAGTGCTCCATGTAAAATTATGAAGACTGTATCCCACACAACTCCTGAGAAGGTGTTGGAGTTGCTCAGTGTGAATGGTACACACTGCACAGTGCAATACAGTTCAGTAAGGGAGGTCTGCTGGGATGGTGATCTATGATAGATGTGAGTATAGATGTCAGACACATTTCCCCCGGTATCAGGTCAAAATTGTCACTAGAATTAAAATGTCAAAATTTGCTGATAAAATATTCTTATTAATAGTTATCAGTTAGGATTTTGGCATTCAAAGGCTTTTATAGAAGAAAAATTTAAACGGCAATCTATCGTTATAAAAGAATAGAGTTCATGATATACCATAACTCTTCAAGTAACACAAACTTCTTCCTTTTACTGTTTTGGGTGTTATGTTCAGTGTTCTAAAGGAACGTCCGCTAGGCAGGTGAAAGCCTGTCTAGAGAAAATAATTCACATGAGTCTATTACAACTGGAGCCAGCTATTTCTGTGCCGTGAATCTATCAAAGTTTTATGGCAATACTGAGTTGTCCAAGTTGAAAGCTAAGTGGCAACGCAAGTAACCCTCTTCCCCAAACAGCGTGGTCTGACACAGGCTATACCGTTTGAAGTTCCTAAAGAGTTACTACCATCAGCTTCCAAAATAAAGTAATATCTGACATGTTCAAACAGACACAGAGCGTAATTAAGACGAGGGTTATAAAGGAAAATGTAGACTTGCCTAAGCTTGCCATTTTAGCAAATGAGATCTGATGTCTTTTAAACCTTCTTTGAATGGGGTTAAACTTTATAAACGCAGACTCTGTTGGAAACCACTTGGTCGGAAGTGAAAGCATAGCTACCTCTCTGTGTTCATGAACTATCCAAAAGAAACTTATCTGTCCAGATTAATTAATAATGAATGTTCTCATGCCCCACCCCCCCGCTAACACTCCCATAACCCTGTTAAAAAGCAGAAGACCTGTAAATACTCATCTTATGATCTAGTTGACCTAGAACTAGAAGGCAACACACCGTATCTGAAACCATGGTGATTTAGGAGCGTAACTCATAGCAGAAAAAGAAGATTTTGCTGATCTTAAGATGAACAAGACCTAGACCTCTGCCAAAGGAGCAGTGTGTAGCAGAGCAAAGATGCCCTGCAGTCTTGGGAGTGGAAGTAGATGATGCACCAATGGGTGTGATGGAGGGTCGGCACAAAATTCTCTCCCCCGCCCCACAAATGGCTCTCACATCGTTAGACTCCACTGTCACAGGAAAAAAAAAAAAAAAAAGTCATTTTAGTACACTGAGGAATTCCTTCTTTCAAGACGAACGCCAGGAGAGGCATCTTCTGGCAGCCCTGAGCGGATTATTGGGCCAGTTGGGGTCTGTTGTGGTGAAGTAGGAAGGAGTTAAAGCCCAAGAATTGGATTAGAAGAATTTCACTAGAATATACGTTGCAAGGGATAGTGGGAGGAGTAGTAAGAGGGTCCAAACCACCTCCAGCAGGGGCAGGTCGTGGGAGTGGTGTCCGGGATTGCAGGTGGGCGTCCCCTCCACTGTGGAGAAAGGGCAGGGTCCCCACAGGAATGAGGAGGGCAGCCAAGCCAGAGATGGGCGGGCTGTGTCTGGTGGGAAAGCGTACCCAAAGCCAGCACCACTGTCGCTGTATCTTTGTGGGAAGCTTTCAATTTTTCAGTAAATCTGCAAAGACAGTCAGTCATACAGTCTCTGTCCCTGTTCAGAAGACTTTCAAATCGGATTCCTGCTGTGGGTATGATGCTGGGCAAGAGCACTTTTTCAGGGGAGATCCTCTCGCTCATAACCAGCTCGCCTTAATCCAGTTGTGGGACTGGAGCACTAACGCGACCTTGGAGTTCTAGGATAAGCTTGCAGCCAAGGCAGGCACCGTCTCTTCATTGTTCCTGACAAGTTGAGCCTGCCTCCTAAGCCTGAGCCAGGAAATCGGACCTCAGTTCAAATCCTGCCTCTCCTACTCACTGACCCCTTAAGTGCTGGATTTCACAACTACGGAATACGGGTCATAATTCTTATGTCACAGGAGTGTTCAAGAATTAAGTAAAATGGAACATGTAAGATAGCACAGAATGTAGCCTATAGAAAGTATTCAGTAAATGGTAGCTTACTGTTATTTTCCACTTGAATACCTTCTTTACCTTCATTTCATAAAGCAACTCTTGCTAGACTGTTTTATATACAACACATCCTTGAATAACATTGTTTCATTCAACATCATTTGGTTATAATGTCTGAACTTGTGTTTCTGTCAATTAGCCTGTGGGAAAATTGTTTTTGCTATATTTCATTTCACTTAAAGTCACAGAGCCCACCAATGACATTAAGTGAGGACTTACTGAAGAACAATTTTATTATATTAAACATTTCTTTTTTTAAGGATTTATTTTTATTGTTTTTGTCAGAGAGAGAGAGATACAGAGACAGAGAGAAGGGGAGGGTCCAGAGTAGTCTCCATAGTTGCACATCATTGGTTTTTCCACATAGTTTCGTTCCACAGGTGGGCGTGGGGCTGCACAGGGCAGGAACTGGGCCGGGGTCTCACCCCAGTGAGAACTGAACTGGGGGCACTCCCCAGTTCAGCACATGGGTCCACATGGGCCAGGGCCCAGATTTGATCCGCAGTCCCTGGGGCTGCAAAGTGAGCGCTTAACCCACTGAGCCATCTCGGCTTCCCTATTAAATGTTTCTTGAGGGGAAAGCCACTTGTTTGTTGTTTCTTTTGCCTCCACATTGTGTCTTTGTGTCCATGTTGTGTGGACTCCCTGTACCTTGAATAGTGCCTAGCATATAGGAGGTACTGAATACATCTTTGTTAAATAGATTCTACTGAATTAAATCTATTCTATTTCATGTGAGTGCTAAAATGCTATTATTTTCTGAGGATAAAAATACTAAAATGGGGAAGCTGGGATAGCTCAGCATGTTGCGTGTTCACTTTGCAGCCCCAGGGACCAAGGATCAAATCCCAGCCCTGGCCTGTGCAGACCCATGTGCTGAACTGGGGTGAGCTTCCCATGCGGGAGGCCCCCACCCACCTGTGTGGAACAAAACCATGTCGAAAACGGATGATGTACAACTATGGAGACTGCTCTGGGCCCTCCCCCTTCTCTCTGTCTCTGTCTCTGTCTCTGTGTCTCTCTGTCAAAAACAGTAAAATAAATCTTTAAAAAATACTAAAACAACTGAAAGAGATTACAAAATTAAAAGAATGCAACCTTGAACATTCAGATCCTGAATTTAAATTGTCTTATATCCCAATATCAGGAATATTTTTTTTTTTTAATTTATTGTTAAATTTGATGAGGTTACATTGGTTGGTAACAATTAGACAGTTTACAGATGTACAAGTCCACCTCACATCATTCATGCATCGTATTATGTGCCCATCACTCAGTATCAGCTCCCCTTCCATCACCTTATATCTAGTGCCCACTCCCACCTCCCCCCATTGGCCCCTCCAGGATCTGTGTTTAATGATGGCAAACAGAGTAAGAGCAGTAGATAGATATAAGAAAAACAACACTGAGGAAATTAGATCTGGTATAAGATCCCTGCTTTCATCGAGCAGAAGTTGACACCTTTTTCCTTTTCCACAGCTCATCTTTTAATAGTTCTCTTTGGACTGTATTTGATTGGCTCTCCAGGGTCCCTATACCTTTCAATCACATCTTGTTGCATTGTTCCTTACTGTGAAATTTACTATAGCTTCCAAGGCGCTATCAGCTTTTGAAGCTTACTTTGTTACATAAAAAGTTGATTTTTTTTTTTTAAAGCAGTGAAATAATACCTTTCTGTGTAGTGCTTAAAAGATGCTAGAAGCTTAAAGGAAATGAGACAGGGCTTATTTTTGTTCAGAAGACTTTGGTTTAGCATTTCATCAGTTTTCAAAGCTAATCATCATTTTGTGGGACTTAGAATAAAGACAACTTGGTTGTGTTTTGAGCAGGACTGGTTTGAAGCCAAGGTTAATGGTGTTTTAACTATGATGCTTTCTAAGTGAAACGTAAATTGCTCTGGCTTTTGCCCCTCCGTGGTCATGTTCGGGTCTCAGCTCTTTGACAATCGTCCTCTTAAGAATTGAGGTAGAGTTCTGACGAGTTGGAGAACCATGGGTGGATTTATACTAGAGATAGCGTACCAATGACTTAATGACGAAGATGAAGGAAAGGATGACTTTGGATACTGGCTTGAGGACCTGGGTAAATTCAGGGTGCCATTTAGTGAGACAGGGTAAATAGAAAATGAAATGCCTTGAGTCACACAGGATATAAAAGGTGATCTAGAAAATTTGCAGGTCATAGGAAAACATTTTGCATAGGACACAGAATAAAAATATGAGTTCAAAGAAGAAAAAGGTGTAAAATTTCTCACTGTTATATGATATTAAGATTCCTTTTGATACAGTTAAGTGTGATTTTATATTTACAATACACTGAGAAACTTTTTTTTTGCAACTGTTTAAACTTATGATGAAAAGTATTAGATATCAGCTTTAAAACATGTGAGAAAATAGCCTTCAAAATTCTTTTAGGGTGTATATAAGCAAAGATTTGGAAGACCTCTGCAGAAGGAAACCTAGGAAGTAGTCTAGCCTGCATGAAGAAGAAGCTCTAATGTCAATTTTTTTTTTTTTAGTAATAAAAAGCTAAAAGAAAAAAGATCTAAAGCCAATTACTTCTGTAGCAAAGTATCTACTAATGAGTTTCAGGTTCAAGGACATCATGTTCTTTAGTCAACTAGCAGAGCTGGTGCCACAAATATAAACTATGAGGCCAGAGTGAAGGCATATAGTATCCTCTGTAGAGACGGCAGTATTCTCTCCTGTGTCAGGTATTTTTATACTTCAGGTGTCTCAGCCTGAATCTTAATCATTTCTGTTGGCATCACTAATCAACCTTACGAAACACTAGCTGACATGAAGGAACCAGAACGTCATCTCTGTGCTTGGATTAGACGGATGTGTACAGTGTACAATGGCACTGAGAAGGGGCTTCATGGAGAGCAGTCCCTTCAAATCAGTTGCATTGAGATGAGAGATGCATAAAGACGGTGAATAAAGGGGTGTCCGGGGGACCCAAAGCCCAGGATGGGGAAAGAGGTACCCAGTTACAGAGAACTGGGGGGAAAACGTGTAGTCAGATTTCAATTCCAAAAATGTATGTAATAAGCACCTACTATGAGCTGGACGCCATTGTGGGTGATAAGCAAGATTGGGGTGATTGTTTTCAAGGTGATTGTTTTCATGACCCTGTGATAGAAAATTTGGAAAGCAGCTCTGGGCTCCATGGCAACTGTGATCACTAGTCAAAAAAAGAACTCATATCAGCGTATAGGAAAATATTTTTTTCCTCACCAAATAAAACCTGAGATAGCTCCCGAGCCATCTTCTTGTATTATAAAAGGACAAAGGTGGGGAAAACATGCGTGAGTTTATGTTTATGTATATATTAATAGATAGATTATTAACATACAAGTGTTTTCTTTCTCAAAGCTCTCAGAATCATTACAATGGTACAGATTAAATGTACATATGAAAATTGGTGTTTGATGTTTTATTTCCAGTATCATCTACTAGGTTACCCTGCAATTTCCCCTGCCTTTATTTCTGTGTCTAATCAGGACTCCTCAGATTATTTTTCAACCCACAAAGCACTTCGATAACTTGAAGAAAACCATGGATAAAGACAAATACTTGGTGGTGACTTGCTTCTTTGTAAACAACACACACACGCACAATAGTATGTGCTCACATACTGTTGCTAGTAGGCAAAGATAATACCTTGGCCCAACTGTTGATAGATACCGTAATTTGCATTTCTTCTAGTCACTGTGACATGGTTGTATTTCCCTACTGGGCTCCCAGATCTCAGGAAGCACTGTGTATGAGGAGGGACAGGCTTACCTATACCAGTAATAAACAGCTTGTCAGTGTTTAAATCTGTAAACAGTCTTGATGTTGAGAGCATTATGTTTACCTTTGCTAGTAACTATGTGTTTTGTGTCTTAAATGAGTAATTGAACAGATTCCTTAGGCTCCCCTCAAAGAATGTTATTCCATATAAATGAGTTTTTGAGGAGCTGAGAACAACACAAACATCAATATTTTTATTTTAACTATTTTAGTAAAAATATTCTGAAATATAACACATTGCAACTGAATAGAAGGCTCATATTTAACCTTTTTGGGCCAAGAGTGATCATAATTGTCATCAGTTATTACTTAGAGACCCTCGAATACTGAGCATTCTTGGTTTCCATGTTACATGGCTCCTAGATGTCCTGTTTTGTCCTTATATCAGTTTTCGTATTTCCTTTTTGCTCTTAGTTACATTAACACAAACCAGAAGCACCAAAATGTCTGTGGGAAACTCTAATCTCTTTTGAATGTCAGCCCTTCTGTTACTTTGGGAAGTGATAGATGCTCAACAGAGAAGGAAGGAAAGAAGGGAGTGTAGGGAGGAAGGAAGGAAGTTATTAGCTGAGAAACTAGATTACTAAACTAATTGTTAAAATTACTTCGAAATGAAATATAAGTAAATTCCTAAAGAATTCTATTACCTCAGCATAGATTAGAATGATTTTTGCTTACTTCTCATTCCTGGGTTTGAGTTGTGGAAAGATAACTGAGTACGTCTACAGATGCACACATATAACTTGATCAAATTAGCCATCAAATGATCTCTTGAAGTCACTCACCTCTTACTCTCATTAGTCCACATATAAAGAAACCTCTGAGACAATAGTCAGTTGTCAATATGCAGCTAGAGGCTACTGCCATGCTTTAACAGGGGTCTCCAAACTACGGCCCGCAGGCCGGATGCGGCCTCTCATTCGGCCCATGGAGACCTTTTTATCTGAATCAAATAATATTAAATAAAGAATTAAAAACAACATCTATGTTTTGATTCTTTTTTATTTGGACCTCGAGTGTGTAGTTGGCCCCCAAACTGCTGTTTGCTAGTTAATGCGGCCCGTGGGCTGAAAAGTTTGGAGACCCCTGCTTAGAACACTCATGTTGGTAAGGGACTATGGGTGGCCTCTAATAAACACACTCATTTAAGAATGTGGTAGTGAATAGCCAATTTGTAGTTCGCAGTGGACTAAATCAGGTGATTACTCAGGGGATCTTTCCTAGATGATTTTGGCAATAGATCATCAGTTGACAAGGAAGAAAGCTGACTGGTAACAGAACTGGTTTTCAGGATGTGCCTCCAATCCATCCTTTCACTGACACCACAGGAAGTTTTGCTCCACGACGACCCTGCCCTACGGCTTGCCCCCCTCCTTTATGCACAGGTGGGCAGCCTCCTACCACAGTGTTCACACGAACACTGCCCCTTTCCAGAAACTTCCAGAGGTTTGGGGTGCTCCTTTCTCCTTTGCTCCCATGGAACTCCACGTTAGCAAACGTATGGTAATACAACTGTGAATTTGCATGTCAGTTTCCTCTTTAAATCATGTGCCACCTTTTTTATTCCTCATACATGGTAAAATGTGTATATGCCTGGTAAGCATTTAGTGAGTTTTTAAATGACTGAATATTGAGGGATTTTGTTCTCATAGATCTTCAGATGAATTTATAAAATAAATCAATATTGCATGTCGCCTCCTCCAACAGGTATCTGTTTTTCTGACTAGAGAATATCTCCCGTATATCATTGAGCAATATTAACTGTGAAAGAACAGGAGCAGCTACTAAAATATCTCCTATGTTATCCTAAAGAAGTTGTTTAACTCTTTAATTGGAGCAGTTCTTTCACAGTAGCAAAGCGGTAGACAGATGCCTAAGCATGCAACGAATGGCCAACAGATGAGAAACTGTGGTGTTGAAGCCTTTATTGGCTGTGAATATATTTTTATAGTTCTGACTATATGATCTGTTGAAATAGATATAAAGAATATAGATTAATCTATTGGAAGCTATTGAAATTACTTTGACAAAGTATATTTTACTAGTATTTGCAACAAAAAAAGATTTCCTAGCCACACAAATGAATAATTTAAACTTGATCATTCAGAGGAAAAGCATGTTGAGCAAAGCCTTTTTAAGTGGCTTATCAATGGTGGTTAATACTGAATATCCACGGACAGTCTTCTGCAATAAGTCTTCAAGGAGGAGGATTTTAGTAATGTGTGTAAAAAAAAAAAATGTGGCTGACCAGCGCCAGCTCAACCCGAGTACTGGAGAACTTTCTGTGTGTGCAGAATAGAGCCATGCCAGTGCCATATACCAACTACCTTTTGAGGTATGGTCATAGCAGTGGCTGGCTAGATGTGTTGTTACTTGAGAAGTTCATGTCTTCCAAGCAGCCTGGAAGATGGGAACCATCCTTCTTCATCTTTCTCTGTAGTGCTGAGCACCCACGGAGCCCTTTCCAAGTGTGAGCAGCGCCTGCTGGCGGCCTTGGGGAACCAGGCATGCAGTAATGACCATCGTCTCAAAGTGTGTCATGTCATTTAAAGCTGAGAGTCTCTTGTCTACCTTTGGGGTTAAACTGATTTCTGATCCTCATACAAACAAACAAACAAACAAACAAAAAACTTGGAGGGAGAGTCGGAGGACCAGAAATCGAACTCCAGTTTCATGCCTAATTCTGAGGTTGCCCTCAAATGAGTCGCCTAACCTCACTGAGCTTCTCTTTTTAAGCCTATAAAATGAGAGGAAATGTGATGATGGACCCAAAGTCCTCTAAGATCTCTCACAGATTTAAAATTCTTTGATCCCATTTCTTGTGAGAAAATGGGCATGGGGCTCGTGCCCACAGTGAGGACACCTGGATCTTGCTGCTACCTCGGAAAACAACTAGCTTCCTGACACTGGCCCGCTTTGCCTGTTTTGGGAGGATTTAGGGGCTGAGGTCCTTTCCGAACCAGATGTGAGACTCAAGAGCCAAGTCACCAAGCCACCTGTGCCATCACTGAACATGAAGCCTTCGCTCTGATCTGAAATGGCGTTGGGCACCATCAAACTTCCCTTAGCACAGTGCGTCAGTGATGTTTCTCAGAGGTCATCAGAAACACGAGTGTCTGTGTTGTCAAATGCCTAATGAAAATTATACAAACCAAAGTCTCAAAGTCTCTTTTGGTGATTAAGTATGGTAATTGATTGGCTCAGGGTATATCATGATTAGCTTGAGGTAAATGACTATCTCAGGCTGTTACGAGATCTGGTTGGCAGTTAAATATGTCTAATGAAAATAGAAAACAGATGGCTAATAATTGAAGTCTGGTAGACTGAATTTTCCAACATATGATTTCCTTGAAGGAAACAATATGCAGGGTGTTTAGTGGTGAGCAGGCAACAGACACCAGGCTGGATCATTAGGGAGAAGCCCTTGTGCAGGAAAATGGACTGAAGCCAGAGCCTGTGTAGATGCTAGATAATCGGCGTTTTTGTTCCCAATAATCACACATTTATCAGACATCTTCTGCAGGCCCTGCTCTGCTTGGCACTGGTGGTCGTCACAACCATATGCCTGCGTTCAAGGAGTCCACAGTCCAAAAAGAACAGAATCACAGACCCGTATACCCTGTAATTTACAGTCCCTCGTTGAGCAGGTATGTCCTCAGGCCCTGCTCTTCTGGGGGAGCGATTGCTACTATTTCTCAGGACTAGGGCCCCAACCAGTAAGACGTTTGTGGAACTCAAGGACAATCAACAGTTTTAACCACTTTTAGTGACTCAGAGCCCACCTCCTGTCACATGGACTTGGCCCTTCCCTTTCAGCCAGTGCCCCAAGAGCAGGGCTGAAGTCCTCACCCGGGACCACTGTGCCCCAAGCATAGGTCACAGCCACACCACCGGGCAGCACTGGTCCTCAGTCACGGCCGCATGAAGCCTGAGGCACCAGGTGCACCCCTGGGCTGCTCTGGGGCCTGGAGTAAAAAGCTTTTCCTACGAGTCCCTCCCAGCTCAGCCTCTCACTGAACCACCAACCTCACGTGCTTCCTTCTTCCCATCCTCAGGAACAAGGATGAGCCAAGGGGGACTGTCTGTCTAGACTCAAGGGCTATGAGTTCCCAGATCCTATGTCCCTCTGCCCAGCTTCACTGGTCACTACCAGAGCCATCCACTGGCAAGAGTGACTCTCTTTAACTCAGGCCAATACCCGAGGTCACTTTGGACCTGTTTTCCTGAGGGAATGGCATCCTACATTGGACAGCTGGCCACCTACCTCCTGCCTACCTCTGTGTCTCTCCTCCTAAGCCAGGACATGCATCCTCCCCACTACGGCAGGGTAGCTGAGATGCACAGAACTAGAACTGAGGGGCTGTCACCTGTATCTGAGCGAAGGAGAGAACTGAAGAGTCCACATGTAGCTTAGCTCTTTAGAGGACAAGTCTGCTGTCCCACACGGAAGGAGCGATACAGCATGCTCACCAAACTCTAAGGAGCTCAGTAGTTCTGAGATGCAAATTATTCAATGAAGACTGGAGCCACCAAGAGGTGAGCCTGCAGCGACAGAGGCAGGCACAATCCTAAGAGGACACAGCTATGGAAGGTTTGCCAGTTGCCAGGCACGGCCATACGAGTTTGCCTGTATTAATTCACAACCTGGTGAGGTAGGCACTGTTGTGATTCCCATTTTACAAATCAGGAAACTGGACACTAGAAAGGTTAAGTTACTTGTCTAGAATCCTGCAGCTTGTCATCAGCAGAACTGGAACTCAGACCCAGATCTTGTTGGACTCTAACACTTATACTGAATCTTTATTGCCTGCACACTTGAGAATTATTGCTGTAGCAAACAGGGACACACTGCAATTCTAGACTAAGAGGAAAGGTGCAATAAAAATGCAGCCATAGAAAGAAAAAGAAAGTGTGTGTACAGGAGACTAGAAAGAATCAAGACCAGAAAGAGGAAGCTGTCAATGAGTTTGGACTTTATTCTTTAGGCAATGAGAGGACTGTCTGGAAAGTATCCAGCCATGTAACCATTCTCATTGTATTGACAGTGACTGAACTTTTTCCGGGTAGCCCTCGTATATATGATTAATTTCAAAAGATCTAATTATAATTTTTTAGATCTTGCCAAAATAGTTGTATTATGAACTGTATTTTTCATTTTCTCTTTTTCAGTCTCTATAGTTGGAAATATTTATCCTGAGTGGTTTTGAAGAGATCTGTTTCAATGTCATTTTTTCATTCTGTTGGTGTCATACTCTTCCTTTTCAGCAGTGGAAATTGAGGTCAGAGAACAGGAAATTACAACTTCATGTAGAAATCAGTCCTGTGAGGTCCTGAGGATCTTAGTTGTACACAGACGTGTACATGTTTCTATTAAGCAACTCAGGAGAGAAAAGTAATGGAATAAAAACACAGCACACTTTTAACCTGTGTTGCTTTCCGGTTTTGTGATACTTCGTTTTGTTTTTCCTGAGAAGAAATTGAAATCTTGTAGAACAGAGTCGCAAAATTGGCGTTGATAGCCTACTCGACCTTTAAAAGGGAAACTTTGGCTGATTTGGGGGAGGGGAGAATAAGCAGTTTTAACTTCAGAAATAAAGAAGATAAGTTATTTATGATTTCTTCTGTAATTGTGACCATTCTCTTTCTGTTCTCCTTTCCTGGGTAGGACCTAGAAAATTTTGAGCTCTTTGGTTTAGTGTGCAGTAAACTATGTGTTTGAGTATAAGGCTCCCTTTCTATTCTTAGTGCATTCAACTAGCCTTGTAATTACCCAAATGCAATTAGGGTTGTCATTTTTCCTGGTGTTACAGCTAGCATTGCATCTTAATACCTCTGCAGGACAGACCCCTACCCTCAGTGTCGTGTTCTGTCCTCTTCTAGCTGTACCCCTGCTCTACCCAAAGTGTGTCCTTCCCATTGACTGTTTGGGGAATCCAGGGCTCTGGGATTCATGCCCAAACACCCGCAAGCCCCTTTTAGTGTCCACATGAGCCTTGTAGCTGCTGGCCCACATGGTCAGAAGGGGCAGGTGTTTGTGGGGGCTCTTTCTGGAGCTTGGATGTGGACACTGGGGTATCCTTGGGCCGGAGGTGGGAGGAGAGGTAAGAGAAGTAGCAGGTGGGCAGTAGGCTGGGCAGGGGGCGGGGGGCAAATCTCCTTGTGCTGCTATATTGGGGCACAGTACCAAATGGAATCCAATAATTCCACCTGTGAACCTGGACTACAGGTTACTAGGAAGGTGTGCCTATCAAGGTAAGAGGCTAGAACTTTTTATCATCTTATTACCTGGGTTTGTTACTTTTGATATTTACACATTTGACTGAAGATCTCTGTTTACACTCTTGCCTTCAGCTCTGTACATCTGTGAGGGATAAGTCAGTGTTGATACCTGACCCAACACCATTGAGTCAGATTCTCTCACCTTGGAGTGTGGATCTGGGGTTAGTTTCTGCTGGCTGCTTGAACTGAGAGCGTCCAAACTTAGGACCTGTGTTCCATCAATCGTAAAACTACTAGTTGTAGTCTATGGGCTTTTGGAATGAGAATTTTAGAGGTACCCTGATTCCTGTTCTGTCCAGATTTGGTTGCTAAACTTTTTCTTAAATTCTATAGGATACCTTATCATCCATCCTATAAAAGCCCTTTCTTGCTACCTTATTTTGAAAGAGTATCCGAATTTGCATAATCTGTTTCCACCTAGACAGTGAGGATTTGCAAAATCATTGCTTATTTGCCTAAAACATTCCGTTGGAGACTTTCAAAGGTTTCCATAAAAATTTTACCTTCTACATCAAGCAGTTCAGAGTCTAGTTGGTTGCCACTTATATCTGGCTAATAACAGGCTAAAAGTTATACTGTCTAGTCTTAACCAGATCTACTGCATGTACATATAACTGAAAAACAATCTTCATTGGTTTTTAATTATTACTTCATCTCTTTTATGTTTGCCTTGAGGTTTAGAGCTTTGTTTTTTTCACAGAAGCAGCACAGTACATATATTTGGTTTTCATGTTTCAGGTTTGGAACAGAGAAGTTTTCCTAGAAAGGTGGGTACTAGGGGACATGCAGTAGTACCCTGTTCTGGAGAGGTTTTATGGAATAGGCTCTAACACCAACAGTGGCCACCAGCTTCCAAGCCCTCTCCTCAGAGGAGAGCCTTCTGGTGGTACCAGTTCTTCTCTTTCCTCCCATCGTTCTCCTTCGCCTGCTTTTTTCCTACCCCAGTGTGACTGAGCTCTAAACAAGATGGTCAAGGAAGTTCTTTTTTTCTGGGGTTGGTAAGGGTGAGGAGAGATGTGACTCTTTATTACTGATATCAAATAACCTTCCAAGGTGCTTACTGCACAGCATATATCTCCTGGAGACACACCCTAAAATAACACAACTAAGTGCTTTATCAAAAAGACCAGATCAGCAACAATGATTAGATGCAGGAGGAATGTCCCCTCTTAGAAGGCCTACATAATCTAGGATCTCATCTTTTTTAGAGCCACGTCATGAGTTACGGCTTTGTTCCCCAAGACCCAAAGGTTAGTGCCAGTACGTGAGGTGGAGCTAGAAGTGGAATCGACTGTCCCAGGAGGTTGTTGGTTTCTGATAACCTGATACACATTCTTTGCAGATTAACTTCCACCTCATAGTCTGAGAAGAAACAGGCTACTCTCTCTAACTCTAAACTGCTGTGCAGCCATCCTGAGCCCCTGCTCTCAGGTGGAAGAGGGAGACACTTCCTCTTTCCTAGTTTCAGTTACCTGCCTCCTCCATGATCCCCCCCCAACTCATTGTCTGAGAAGGTTGTGGTGATAACCCAAAGGGGTGAGGGAGCATCCAAGATGGTGATGCGGGGCAAAGGACTAGCATTCAAGCATATCTGTGTGGCATATGCGTCAGCCTTAAAAAGGAGTGAAATTCTGATACATGCTGCAATGGATGAACCTTGGAAACATTTTGCTAAGTGAGATAAACTAGACACAAAACTACAAATATTGTATGACACCGCTTAACTGGAATTTAAAATAGATTCGTAGAGACAAAATAGAATGATGCCAGGGGCGAGTGAGGCAGGAGGACATGGTCCTCTGGTGTTTATTTTCTCTACTCCTGCTTGCTCTGTTTCAGATTTCCCATTTCTCGGAAGTTTCTAGAATAGGTTCCCTGTGCTACGTAATGGACTCTTCTCCCCTTTACCCCAATTCTCTTGTGCTGTAAGAGTAGCTCTTGTGTTCAGATGGGTTGTAGTGGCCCACAGTTTGCAAGGGACACAAAGGTTCTATTGGATGCTGAGCTTTCAGGGAACCAGCTGTGGGACCAGCCCCCGTGGATGGCTGCAGAGACGTCAGGAACCACAGGCTTCCTGCGCATGCGAAGGCCAACTTCTGCAGGAATTCCTCACTCCACTCAGATCACACACTGCCCCTGCTTAGAACTCCCTGGGCGCTTCCCCTCTCCCTTGGTGTCACACCAGAGTCCTTACCATGACTGCCAGGCCCTGCCTCTGACACCTCCGCCTCCTCTCCCCCTCGCTCACCACACGACAGCCTCACTGGGCGACTCGTGTTTCCTCAATCGCAGGTGCGCTCCTGCGTCTCAGCCCGAGTCCACCCTTGCTCGTCCTTCCTCTTCCTGCTCCAGTCCCACAGGTCCACGTGTCTTCTCCTTTATCTCCTTCGTGTCTTTATTCAACTGTCCCCTCCTCCGTTACACCTTGACCACCATATTTAAAATGAAAAGACCCTCACCTGGTGCTCTGCATAAAGCTGCCCTGCCTTCCAGTGTCCAGGCCTCCTCACCATCTTGCGGACTGTCTGCTTTCCTGACTGGGTGTGTGTATTTGCTCCCTGACAGAGCTCAGGGACTTTTGTACTTTTGATCACTGCTCTTTCCTTTTTGCTTAGAAGGGCGTGGGGGTGTGTAGTTTGCATTCAATGAATACTCGAATAAATGACCAAATACGAGACTAAACTAGCGTTTGCTTTCCAGAATGGTTAGAAATGACATCACTGGACAAAAAGCCCTCTCCCTGTGGAATGGAATGATGACTGGAAGCTGTATAGGTCCCCAGTAATCCCAGGGGATTACTGTGGCAGCCATGCGACGTTAATCCAGATTACTGTAGTAGTACTAACACCAAAGTTACTCAACTCTCAAGTGAATCATGACAAATCTACCTTTTCCAGAAAAAGAAACCATCCTTTGGGAAATGAATGGAACCAGTCATCCTATCAACTGTTACTACTCCGTGATATGAAAATGGCAGGCAGCTTGGCTTTGGGAAGGCGAAAAGGTTTGCATCATTAGAGTGCATTAAATCTGCCATTTCTAACCCTTACTATATGCCAAACAGTGCACTGGTGGTGAAGGTCACTCACCGCCTTATTAGGAGACAGGATATTCTTCAGAGAAGCCTGAGTCCCAGAAAAGTAATCTTTCCAAACTTATTCTGCCATGTGATTCAAACTTGGGGTTTTCTGAATCCAAAGTCTTTCCATTACGTTACACTGCCTCCATAAATAATAAAATCAGACCATTTGGGCTTTCTTTCACTGACCCTGAAATAGATTTTTGAAATTTTCAAGCCTCTATAACTGCTTTCTTCCTGGATTATTAAAACACTGACACAGCGATGAAACTATTCCACAGTAGCAGAAAATGATATTTGAAAGGTTGCTATCTTTTTCAATTCAGTTTTTGAAAATCATCTTGGCTTATCACTGGGGAAAATTTCTAAGTAATAAAAGAAATGCAATGAAAAGGAAAGGCAATGCATCATAAAATGTGCTTTGCATCTTGATAACAATATGTGCTCTATTTATTATTTATGATAAATGTGAAAATAAATTGTTTTGGTGGAATTCATGAATAGGACAGTTTGGGTGAGTGAAATCTTGCTTCAAGCATTCAGCTGGTTGAATACCTTGTTGAAATGTAGAGTAGAACCTCAGGGCAGTTCTGCAAATATAATTAGGTTTGTAGTTTATTAAAGTGTGGATTTGAAGTTCTCTGATGTATAATGTATTTTCAATGATAATCCAAATGCCGAGAGACTCTTTAAAAGAGATTGGAAAGAAAGTAATAATGTTTTATTAGTGTTCATCAGAGAAGAAAGATTTATCTATCTTAGAACAGTCGTTATAGCTTAATCTATTCCATTTATTTCCAAGATAAACTGTATCCTAAATGACTCTAGCTAATTTTAACTGAAATAGATTGGTACCAGGGCTTCTCGGGGAAAAAAAGAAAATCCAGCTATAAATGCCTCTATTTTTCACATCACATGACTGGATACTTTCCAGACAGCCCTTGTATATTCCTTTCCCATCTTAGGTAGTGCTCAGTTATACCTACAAGGCCTGTCCAGAAAGTATCTAGTCACATAATATGAAAAGTGGAGGCATTTTTGGCTGGATTTTTTCCAGACAGCCCTCATGAGTCACATGGCTTTGTCTCATAATATCATTTTCTCCAGTTTGAGTGATGCCTGGCAACCCTAATTTAATTAGGAATGTCTCAGTGTCCCCTGATAACTTTTATGATCTGAATTTGAACTGTTACATAACTGCTTCCATTGGGGTGTGGGGGTGGGTAGAATCCTGGCTCATTACAGAGCATAAAGAAAGTCTGTGTGTCTGGACCATAGAGTGAGGGGGTGAGGAGTGCAAGAAAGGCCTAGAAAGGAAGGCAGAGACCAACTGGGTTAGGGTTTCGCAGGTCATGCTAAGAATTTGAGAAGAATTCGATCTTTCATGAACGGGAAGATACTAGTAAGTGAGGAGGGACAAGATGCCATTTGCATTTTTTTAAGATTTATTTATTTATTTTTATTGTTTTTGACAGAGAGAGAGAGAGAGAGAGAGAGAGAGAGAGAGAGAGAGAGAGATGGGGGAGGGCCCAGGACAGTCTCCATTAGTTGCACATTATCAGCTTTTCCACATAGTTTCATTCCACAGGTGGGCGCAGGGCTACACAGGGCAGGAACTGGGCTGGGGTCTCACCCCGGTGAGAACTGAACTGGGGGCACTCCGCAGTTCAGCATGTGGGTCCGCACGGGCTGGGGCCAGGATTTGATCCTCGGTCCTGGGGCTGCAAAGTGAGCACTTAACCCACTGAGCCATGCACGCTTCCCCTGCATTTTTAAAACAATTGGTCTGTTTGCTTTGTGGAGAGCAAATTGAAGACAAGGGGCAGTGGAGATGAAGAAAGGGAGAAAGATTTAAGGTGTGTATCAGAAGTAGAATGGGCTACATTGGGGAATGGATTGGATGTTGGGTTGAGGAAGGAGCTTTCAAAGACAAGACTGGTTTCAGGCTCACAGGGTGTGGGGTTGGATTTTCCTACCCCTTAATTCACAAAACAGAGAAGTGGGTTTGAGCAAAAGATGAAATTCCCGTGGGATATGTGTTTCAGATGTCTGAGAGACATGGGAAAGAGATGATGCGTTAGCTATAGTCAGCTATGTGGGCAGGAACTAGGGAGAGAGGTTTGATATAGAGATAGATTTTGAGGTTTTATCAACATAGAGATGTATCGAAGTATGGGATTATGTGAGATTGCCTAGGAAAAGGTTTGTAGAGTGAAAAGAGTATGAGGGCTTGAGAAAGGACATTTAGAAGCAAGTACAGGAGGAGGATCCACAGGGAAAGCTGATTTTGTGAGTTACAGCTATGTTGCTATTCTTTTAACAAAAATGTATTACATACCTTATGACCAGGTGATGGGCGTGCCAAGAATACACTAGCAGTGACTCATCCCTGACCTCAGGAAGCTTGCACTACAGCCAGGGAGACGCCATGGACAGCAAGCACTACAACCCAGTGCTGTGCATGGAATTACATACGTCTTACACTCATGTAATAAACAAGTACTGTAGCACGTACGACATACAAGGTACAATGGTGCCCATCCCTCTCAATTGCAAGGCAACCTGTTGAACTGTCCCTGCATCCTTCCACCTTTCAATTCACACAACTGTGTTTTTTTTAAGTCAGGATTACTGAGATTCAACAGCGCCTCCAAACACTGCCATCACAGACAGTCATACAGGACCTCCCTATCATTTCCAGCTGAGTTCATCCTCTTCTCTTTCTAGAACCTCTGAACAGCGTCACAGCCAGATGCTGTGTGACTTCCTGCAAGATTAGATTGGGAGGAGGGTTCACTTCCTTTTCTTCACAGATCCTGACTGATGCAGAACAAAAGAATTCCAACAGAATAAAGTGTTATTTTTAAGCAGTTTAGAGTAAGGACTTTAAATGCTTTTCATGGCCAAACACAATGGGTCTTTAGAATTAATCTCCAGAGGGACATATATCCTCATGTCTTTCCATCAAAATCCATTTCTCCGCATTCCTAACAGTTACGTATTAATATTTCACAATAGGCATTATCTCTCTTGAGCTCATTAGACAAAGTGAAATCACAGAAACCATGATAATGGTGAAGTCAGCTCCCTGTTATCAGAAATGTAACTATTCTGCTTGGATGATAGCAGCCAGACGGACATATGCTTTTTTGTCCAGTATCTTATTTTATAAAGGAGGAATACAAGTGCTTTTTAGAGTGATTGAATTGTCTCACACCGCAGGAGGCATGTCCATTACAACAAAGAACCCTCAGGCACAGTGGAGGACCACATGGTTGAAACACTCCAGGAGATGTTGGGTATTTGTGAGATTAAATAACTCTCTAACACTGTATAACTTTATAATATTCAAGGACTGCCTGTATATTACCTGATTTGATCCTCCTGGTGATGTCATAATGAAGGTGCAGTGTTATTTGTGTCTTACTGAAAGATCACAAAAGGGAAATCATTTACCTCAAATTTCACATCTAGTAACAGAAAAGCCAGTCTCAGAATCCAAAGCACGCGTGTGTGTGTGCGCGCACATGCACGCACACACATACACCAGAAAATTTGATAGATCTGGCTACCTATTGTCATGGTAAGCCCTTGAGGCCTAGGGTAATGTAGGAAAAGAAGAGGCGAGTATAGATGTGCCAAAATAAGTTCACGATGCCCACCGGACCTTTCAGCCTCACTGAGAGGGACAGTTACTATAGATTTTGTAGATTGGTACCCATCCAGTACAAAATGCTCTTCAATTGCCCTCCATCCTGCTCCAACCCATCTCACATTATAAAAGGAAGAGGTGCGTGGGGTGGGGAGGAGGGGAGCCACTAAAGTCAGGAGCCCTGACTTTCTTTCACGCTGTGTGCTGCACATGCACTACAGCCATTCACGTTCCAGAAACCTGCTACTCCAGGCTCCCAGAATATCCTAACATCTTAAATCTGGGTTTCTTCCCAGGATCTGGTTACAGCAGAAAGTCCTACACTGCATAGATCTTATTCACCAAATGAGGAAAACTAAGTATTTACTAAGAAGACACTAAAAAGAAATACAGCCCAAACAAGAGGTATGGAAAAGTAAAGACCTTTAGATAATGACAAAGCCATTAAGCTTCAGGCAAATTACTTTTGGGGACACAAAGAAAAGAAGTAGGTTCTAGTTTTTGCCTTTGAACACAGCTGACAACAATTCTTTGCCTTTTTAACTTCTGTGTGGTAATTTTAGACTGCTAATATTAACATCCCCTCACTGATTATTCTTAATTAAACTTACTCCTGAGGAACTGTTAAATGCCAAAACTCTGCTTCCTCTGAATAGTCTTCCAGAAGGCTTTGGCTTGTAGGAACCTGGCAAGATTATTCTCCCCTCCCATGTCTGCAGGTGGCCCAACTGCACATTAAAACCTACCAAATTGCCTTCAGCCAGCATCCCACCAATCCTGTGTGCAATTTCGGAGAGAAATTTGAACAAGAGCATTGAAAAGGAGGGCACATGGGACCATCTCTTGGTTTATCTGTGAGCATGGTGTATTTCCTCATTGTGAGGCAGTCGTGGATTTTTATGCTGCCTCCTCTACCCTCCCCACTATCTCCCCAGCTGTGGGAATCTAGACAGCATGAACCTGTCAGCATGTAGCATTCTTTTAGCCCTGTGATGGGTTCAAGGGTGGTTTTGGCATCTTACCTGCTCCAAATCTAATGAAGTTCAGGCCATTTTTTTTTTAAGTAATTGGAAAGGAAAGTATACCCTTCTTTTTGATGATGTGGAGATGGATGCAAGGCCTGAGATTGCTGCAGCCATTTTGTAACAATGAGGGAAGCTGGCTAGAGTATACAGAGGAGTGCACAGCTAAAAGAGTTATAGAGAAACCAAACTGGATCCCTGGCCAAATTCTGCTAACCTATTGTTAGACTTTTCATTTCTAAGCAAACAATTTCCCATTATGGTTGACTCTAAACTGAGGTGGGTATTTGGTTAATTTGGAAACAAAAGCATCCTAACTGATGTGGTAATTGCTCAATCATTTTTTTAAGCCCTGACAGACGTGTTCCAGAATTGATTACATTTCTAGAGCCGGGTAGTCCCACTGCCAAAAATAAATAAATAAATAAATAAATAAATAAATAAATAAATAAATGAAAATAAGTCCATTCTTTTCCGCATGAAAGGAACTCAAAGGGTTAAACCAAGCCTGCCCACCTATAGCGCATGGGCCACACGTGACCCAGGACAGCTTTCACTGCCCAACACAAGTTTGTAAACTTTCTTAAAACACTGAGATTTTGTGTGTGTGTGAATTTTTTTTTAGCCCATCAGCTATTTTTAGTGTATTTTATATACAGCCTAAGACAATTCTTCTTCCAGTGTGGCTCTGGGAAGCCAAAGTTGGACACCATCGTTAAGGTTTTGCCTTTCATGGTTCTTAGTTCAACTTGACTTGACCTGGCTTGACTTGATGTGTGTGAGTGAGAGATAAAGGCCCAGGTTAATTTCTTCCCCAAAGAGATGAGCACTTGCCTTAGTTCTGTTTATTAAATAGTATCCTTTCCTCACTGATCTGTAACACTACCTCTGTCATTGATCAAGTTTCTCCATAAATAAGCATCTACTTTTGGTCTGTTTGTCTATTATCATGTGAATTCCACACTGTCTTAATTACCATAGCTTTGTAATAAGTTCCAGTATTTGTTACAAGTCATTCACCTTATTTTTCTTCAGAAGTGACTGCCTATTCTTGACCCTTCGCTCTTCCAGTATAGTTTAGATTCAGCTTATCCAATTCCACACCAAACACAGTTGAAATTGTTATTAAAAAGCACTAAATATGTAAGCAAATTTGTGGGAAACTGACATCTTTACAGTATTGTCTTCTCACACATGAACATGGGGTATATCTATTAATTTAGTTCCCCTTTAATCTCTTTTAATGAAATTTATAGTTTCCTGTATAAATAAGTAGTATATACTTTGTGATATGTATTGCTAAGTATCTTACAATGTTGTGGATGGTGTATTTTTACATAATATCTTAAGTATACTGAGTTTTTAAATTTTAATTATATATTGGTTTACCATGCTGAATTCTCTCACTAGTTATATAACTGTAGATTTTTTCAGTTTTCTATGCAGTTAATTCTGTCATCTATGAAAATTGGCAGTATATTTTCTTCTGTCCAATTTTCCTACCTTTAGTGTTTTGTTCTTATTGCACCAAATCTGTTGAATAAAAATAATCACGAGCTCCCTTCTCTTATTCTTGATTTTAAAGAAGAAAATCTTTGAGCACTTCCCTAATGATTATGATGTGTCATGTTAGAAACATAATAGACCATGTCACTTTATTTTATGTGTCTCTTTCATATTTTATTAACTGTTGCTTTCTGTGCATATTCAGTAATTTCCTTACATATGCTTTCTGGTTTGCTAATTCTTCTTCAGCTTCATTTAATATGCTATTTTACCTGCCCATTATGTCTCTAATTTTCTTTACTTATGATGCAATTCTGGAAGTTAACTTTGGCCATCTTTATAGACCCTTGTTTATTAATCATATTTTTACATCCCCTCTTTCATCTCTATAGAATATTAAATACTTATATTTACTCTGTCTCAAGGGTTAGCTAACTATGGGCCACAGGCCAAATCTAGACCTCTACCTGGTTTTGTAGATAATATCTTATAGACATGCAGTCATACTCATTTGTTTCATATCATCTTGGTTGTGTTCACCTACAAAATGGCAGAATTGAGAACAGGAGTATCTTAGCGATATCGCAGGCTCAGTTGCAGACCAACATAGTAAAGCCCATACCACAATAAAGCAAGTCATAATGTTTTTGCTGGTAGGGGGTCTTGCTTTCAGTTTGTAAAAAACACAACATCTGTGAAGCACAGTAAAACGAAGCTCAATACAACGAGGTATGCCTGTAGTTACATTAGAGACTGAATGGCCAACAAGCCTAAAATACCGTCCGGCCCTTTTCAGAAACACTTTTCCAATTTCTGCTCTATCTGGTCATTTCAACATCCATAGACTCTACAGGTCTTATTCTGTTCTTGGTTGTGTCTACTGACTTTCTACTGATGTGATTTATCATTTTTGATAGTGAGCTCATATTTGCTGGAACTTAATTTGTAGGAATTCTTTGAGGCCTGGTTTTAAGTTGGATTGTTCCTGGAAGAATTTTTATGTATTCTGCTAGAAACCTAGGGGCCAGTCATGTCACTGGTCAGGACCCCCCAGGGAATGAGCTCTGTAAAGGAGGTTTTCATGGAAGCACTTTATTGGGGAGTGCTCCCATCTATGAAAATTATCTATGAGAAAATGTAGGGAGCTCAGGATAGGGGAAGACTTGAACTGCAACACAGTTACAACAGATTTCATGGGGAACAGTAAAGCTGGGTTGGCCCTTCTTAAGGCACGGGGTCCAGGCCTTAGTGCCACAGCATAAACTAGTGTTTGCATGTGGGCTGCCAGTGTGGAGGGGTCTTAATCTTCTGGGAAGCCCCTTACTTTAGCTGAAGACAATTCCGAGGGACCCAGCCGTGAGCCATGAACAGGGGATACTCTGCAGTTTGTAGGTATGGGGCCGTATAGGTAGTCTTGAATTTCATTCTTAACCTGACTAAATGACTAGCTTGTGGCTCTAAATTCTCAGTGATGACTATTTTTTCTCGATCCGAAGCCAAGGCCAAGACACAAGTTTCCCCCCTCTCCTCTTTCACAAGGCATTTTTTCTAGTTATGTTTGCTGAGGATGTTCTCGTAAAGGCTTTCTGAGAGGGTCTGTGATCTGAATTCCCACCTTGCTCAGGGGCATTAGGAAACATTAAGATGCCCCTCAACCAGGGTAGCCACTGGCCTCAGCACTAACTGGCTTCAGCATTTTGGGCTTCTTAAGTTTAACCTTACTCTATTACCACCCTACCCAAGTATATTAAAAGATACACAACACACAAACATATATATTCCAGTATGGCCAAGTGTTTAATGCCAGAAGATGATTTCAAGATATTGAGCATGACAAATTATGCTGGCAGATAGATTCCCAGGTGAATTTTATGCACACTCGCATTTCACAATCACTAATCTATGCCAATGGCTTTCAGTCTCCTGGAACCCTAAACTTTTAGTTTCAAGTATCAACATCCTTCCATATTGTTTTCACTGATCATCATAGCTAACTAAACCTATGTGATTTATAAACATTTATCACCTGCTACCTTATAGTACAATAATAAAGTAAGGCATTACTTACATCTTATGTATCCAAAGATACATCATTGAAGTTGTTCCCTTATGCTTTGTAGCTCCTTTCCTTTCTCCTTCCTACCAGGGACGTGCTATATATAGATATCTGTTGAATGGTTGGATTGTTTTCCGTTGTGGTAATACTTTTCTCAGGTTGAGCCTTAAATACTATAAGTATTTGAGTATTTGAGTATTTAATACTATAAGTATTTGAGTATTAAATACTATAAGAAAGGACTAACTTGAAGCACCAGATTACAATTTGACACAATATATTGCAAGTCCTTGAGATGTAGTGAAAATCACATCTTCCTATCAGAAATTAATTTAATGACAGGGTTACATTTTAGTGCTTTTTTTCTCTCTGACCTGTGCTAACCAGAGGAGAAGAACTTCTCAAACCCTACAATGAAAAGCAATTTCAGAAATTTAAAAGATAATGCGGTTTACAAAATACCCATGTCAGTTCAACTCAGCAAATATTTATTGATCGTCCATTATGTGTGAGATACCATGGTTTCAACCTCTGGAGAAAATTTCTATTAAATAGTGAAGCATATCAGAAAGGCTTGTGAGGATGGCCTGTTTTTCTTTCTCTGCTATAAAAATAGCTGCAGCAACAAAAGGAAAAAAGACAATAAAATCATCATTTCTGCCTAACTTTAATGTAAGAGTAAAGTTTAAATTTTCACGTCCTAAGCAAACTGCCACAGAGAGCTTTTCCCCTTTCTGAGTGCTTTATATTGCAACTATAAACCATGACTGACAAGGGGAGAATCCATTTACCTCTCTGGAGTATTCTCTGCCAAGTTATTTCTTATTTATTGCTTTTTAATGAAATTTTTCATGCACATCAAAACACAATCTTTCAACAAAGGAAATGCACCTCTGAGACCCAAGCTCTTTATAATATAGAATCTACATGTGAACATTATTTGTTTTCTAGATGGGATTAGCTGATAAATTTCTTTGTGCTTAACCATGAGTTGTTGTTGTTTTTTTTTAAGTAAGTGCACATCCTATTATTAACTCCTCCACCAGATACAAGCTCTCAGAGAATTCAGTGACTATTTTAAACAGTCCTGGTTTTCTTGAGACTATGAGGTGGGTTTAGCTATTGAGAACCCTAAATCTGTTAATAATTTATATTTGTATATCTTATATAAGTGAGTAAATAGTTTTTTAGGAAATTTAAATTACCAAAATTAACTCTAAAAGCCCAGGAAAAAAACTGAACAAATAGCTAAACATGCATTAACAAGGTAGATACCTAACCAACAAATACCCCCCAAAAAAGAGGAAGTTTCACCTTGAAAAATTTTGTGTGTATTCCACAAAACAATCACTCATAATTTCTGTGCCATTCAAAATGTCAAAGCATATTACAAACGTGCAAAATACCCCAGTTAATTCTGTGAAGCTAGCATAATGCTCATACCAAAATCATACCAGAGTGATTTAAAAAGCACATTATTTTCTTAAGTCTATAAAAGTTTGTTTTAAGAAAAATGGTCTGTATGAATATAGGCATAAGACTCCAAAATAAAATATTAGCATGTAGAATCCAACTATTTAAAAAATAGCATTTTAAAACCAACATATTAAGTGAAAAATAAAAGCAAATTTGGATTCTAAAATGCCATGAAACAGATGGTTGAGTGCGAGTGTGTGCATGTGTAAATGCAAAGAAAAGAGTCTACAGTGACTCACAAGGGACTATTAACAATGGCTAGCTCCTAGGGGAAGATGGAAGGTCAAGGTTGGAAGAGAACTGGGAGGGTAACTTGATTATTTCATATGAAATATTTCAATTTTTATAAACAAGTACTCATAAACTAGTTTTGCAACTGAAAGAAATTTAAAGTTTCATAAGGGGATTGGATACGAAACGTCATGCTGGGAGCCAGAGGAAAAATCTGGACCTTCACATCGATGTCTTTCACTAGGCAGCTGAGAAAGCTGGTCAGGAGTCACACACTGAGAGCACAGTTGTAACTGTGGGCGTCAGTCATTCAACTCAGACAACATAGCCTTAAAACTTCAAAATGAAATGGTGTCCGCTCATCCCTCACAAGGACACTGGGACCCACACAGACTGTAAAAAACTGAAGATGGTGTTCTCTTGCTAAATTCTCTTCTCTGGAGGCACACATTCTCATTACACATTTAATAATAATTAGTACTCTAACTTAAAACCAAACTTGATGTTAGCATTGTAGTGACACTACCTTATTTGTCATGTAAGGCAAGGGACAAAGTCTAAGTCTAGAATGAATGAATACATATGTATAATTACTGGGAGACTGCTTATCTGGGATATCCTGCTGCCTCTCCACAACATCCTTAAAGTCTAATGAAAACCACCCGTTCTGTTTATTTTCTGACAATTTATACTGGTGTGTGAATTAGAAATAACCTAATTTGTAAACACAGGTTTATAGGAGCAGCTGCTTGCCTGGTCGTCTAACCTCAGTTCCTACGGTAGTCAGACCTTTGATTCCCTCATCTTAATCCCACAGGGTCATCAAGGGGTCTTAAACTGATGTTGCCACTGATGTGGCTGAAAAAACTGATGAATTACACAGAGAACCTCTTGTTCCCCTTTGATAGTTGTGCACAGCTAAGTTTTCTGAGTTTTTGTAGTTACTTCACTACCCGAAACTGTCCTGTTTGTAGTACTGAATTATTTGTTCACCACTTCGAGAAAAGGACTAGCTATCAGATCTAGGGAGAGGAAGCTTTCCAGCTGTTGAGATACATTGGGGTAGTTGGAGTCATTTGGCTTTACATGCTGAATAAAGAGCTCCTGTTGGTTTTGGCTACTGATTAGTCTACCGCTATAATTTATTGGCTTATAGAAAAGTGTGACATTTTCATAGGTTTTCCTAAATAGTTTTTCTTATTCTCTGCTCTTTGATAAGTAATCAAACAGTAATAAACACATTTCTCAAGTCACACCTGAGAATTTCTACAAAGTAGGATGAAGTGAATTTTTTTTTTTTTAATGAAAATAACAAAGCTGGGTTTCAGCAATCACTTTCAGGTTTAAAACTTTTTAAAATCTTCCCCTGGTTGTAAAACGGCTACAGATTGTTTTCTTTGCACTCTCCAGGAGCTGACAGGGCCCCAATGGGGGTGTTTTTCAGCAAGCTGCTGGGTGATTCACTCCTCAAAACAACCCTATCACCTCACAGAGTTGTCTTTCTCAACCAAAAATTCCATTAGGTCAGGTAGGAGAGGCCAGGATATGATGAATCTGGGATAAGCAAAGTTCAGTGGATGGTGTATTGGAAATGAATGACAACAGGTATAATGGCGTTTAAATTCTAAAGGTCAGATTTGGAGTTGTATTCCAATGGCTTGACAATATTGTTTTTCTTTCCTTCTACTTCCTATTATTTCCAGGAAAAAGAGGGCTTTGTGACACTGGTTCTGAAAGGTAGTTTTGTGTGATTTTGAGGAAAACAAAGCTACACAGCCAGCTTAGGTTAGTAGTGCCTGAAACACTGAATTATTATCACACCCCAAGGGCCTTTTCACTCATAGGCCAAAAGAAAGTGTAACAGGATCATTCAGGATAACAAAGCTTAAAGTGATTGGTAATGAATACAGCCCTAAAACATCACGTCCAACTAATCTGGAAGCCTCCCTAATGCCCTCCCTATTACTGTTACCTGCTGTTATCTAGGTAGTAAAACCAGAGAAAAGCATGCCAATTCCTTCCTTACGCCATGACATCTTTCAGGCTAGAGAGAGAAGTTGTGGCTGAACTGCTAGAGTTTTTGTTTTGCGTATATGGTATTAATGATATTCTACTTTATCTTCAGTCCTTGTATTAATAAAATGCCATAGAGGGTTATGAAAAAAAATATTCATTCCTGTTGGTCTTTATTTAGATTTTTCTTACATTTCCTCTGGATACTAAGTATTCTCAATGATCTCCTTTATGCCAATCCATTTGTATATATTTAACAAGTGTCTCTGTGCAAAACACACTGACGGTTGTGATTATTTTATACTACAGCTGTGCTTCCCAACTTGAACTCATCCTGACACAACTAGAAAATGATGACACCTGTCTGTTGGCACACCTGAGGGAGAAGCCACTATCGCAGACAGCTCCCCGTCTGATAATGGGATACCTCGTGCCTTCTTAGGCAATTCAGGATCTTTACTGAAAGACCCTTAGCATGTGTTCAAGTAGAACGTCAATCATAATAAAATCATAATGGATGTAACAGTGGATTTTAAATGATCACTTTAAAATGTTTTATAGCCATTAGTGTCACATGGCAGATCTATAAACAACTGGTGGCCCATCCTTTGAGTCCCACATACCAGTTGGGGAGCTCTGTATTAGAGAAATAAGAAGTCCCATAGATATGGGCTTATCTTTACTGTTCTCGATGTGGGAAGAACCCAAACCAGGAATGTTCCATAGTGCATGAGTTCCGCATGTCCTTCCCTTGAAAGTCACACTCCTCTTTAGCATTACATTTTTTTTTTTTTAAAGAGTGTTCTTTTTCTTCTGTCATCAAGAATTTTATTTCTTGGTATCTGCCCTGAGATATTCATGAAAGTTCTTGTTCCTAGTGCCACTGTTTCTGTGTCCTTGACCTTACCCTGCTTACGCGTGAGTTTGTAATCTTCAAGAGCTGCTGAAAAAATACATAGTTTTAAGATGGAGAAAAAGACCAATCGTAATCAGAGAGTAGAAATGATTGGATTAAACGCCTGTTGGTCAGTCCAAAGTTTTGTTCTTTTTGTTCTTAAATACAGAGATGGTTTTTGTTGTTGTTATTGTTATTTTTAAGGTAAAAAGAGATGGCTAAATCATTATTTTTGAAAGGTAAATATCACAGTTTTTACTCTTTCTTGTAGTGACAAGGTGATAAGAATTGTCCCCAACACAGAGGAGAAAGCACATGCACTGAAGAAAATATGCCACCAGCTTAAGGTAAGAGAACATCCACTCACTTATCATTATGCTCAGGAGTATAATGTGTTTACAGATTTTGCTGACTGGAGTTGAATAATTGGAATTAATTAGACAAAGGGAAGAAAACTCTGAGATAACTTGAAAGAACTTTTAAAAGATAGTTAAGGTTATTCAAAATGCTATTATAAATCTGACCCATTATCTGTTTACGAGTTCATTTATTTATTTTCCATCTTCCTTAGTAGGATGTAAGCTTCTTGAGAGAGTGCATGTATTTTCTTCATTGTATTCTCGATGAATCGCTGGAATCCCCTAGAAGCTCAGTAAAAATGTTTTGCTTTATAATGAGCAAGTGAATTGAGTTTATAATTTTCCCTCTTGAAATCTTCACTTTTCCCTTCTGAAATCTTCCTGCTGATCCATCTAGACACTTTCCCTCTAATTAAAACTTCAAGCAGAAGTGAGCTGAGGGAAATAAAAGCTAGAAATTGAAGGTAATTAATTTTGTTATGTTTCAGCGGGTTTGATAAGAGGATTGTGTTGGCAAAGGTTGAGGGTCTCTGATTATTTAATCTTCGATGAATTTTATGGATTTTAGAGTTAGAGTTTCTATCTCCCCATTACTGCATGTAATTGAGCATTAGCCTTATCTAAAAAGTTCTGATGGGAAGTGTGGTGATGGGCTTTCTTCCATGCCAACCAAGACAAGCAAGCCCAAAATATGTGCTGGTTTAGCTTCCCGTTCGTGGATAGATAGCAAAGCAGGTTTCCAAGGAGGCCTCATTGATCTTCAGTGGGATAGAAATACATGTGTCCTGGGTGGCTGGGAGACTGTATAATCTTACCTGGATGGTACCTGGAGACAATGAATAGGTTTGGTGGCTTCTGGAAACATTTATCGCTATCCAATGCTTGGTCTTCTACTTTTGGTTTGATTTTTCTCTTTGGCATCGTCCTCTCAAGTATTAAACTTATTTGCAAATGAAGTTTTGAACTTCTAGTTTATTGATTTCCTTTCTTCCTCCTCCCTCCCAACCCCTGCACAATGCAATGTCCAATGTAAGGTGGGTGTCTCGTTACAAAGGCCAAAAGTGAGGATGCAAAAGCTCATCCCCAAATTGTTGTGATTTTCATTCAATGACAAAGAGACTGTGTTGCCGGGCATCTCCCAAACCACCTCTCCTCCTCAAAGGAATCTTTGCTTCTAGATACTGTCATTAACTTTCCTCTGGTCATGTGTGATCATCAGCCCCATTAGAGCCTTTACAGTAGCAATATCTGAACACAGTCTGAACAAGCCAGCAGGGCTCAAAAGTTGCAACTAGAAGTTTCTATACCCATTGTAACTGTGTTTTAGGTATATCACTAGGAAAATAGAATAGCCACTTTACACCTATTTCAGGGAACAGATATTCTAATCAAATATTGGAAAAAAAAAAGTTGTCAAAGAATTTTTTCCCCAATTTGTAAATATATGTATTACACATGGTAGTAGGCACCTTTCAAAGTTATGAAAATAAAATTGCATAGCTACATACATGATGATTACTTACCATTATCAAAAGCAGTATGATTACATCAGTGAAGATTACGAGGACTTAAAAACTCTTGTAAATCATAGCACATGGAAAAAGTGTGAAGTATAGCTAGAACTGTGGACACTGATGATAGCACATTTATATTGTCCCCTTTTTTTGTACACAGTTCAAGGAAAATGTTCCTGCATATTGTATTCACTGAGTCCCTAAGGAAAGGTAATGAACCAGGGGAGAAAATGGATTAGATGCGAAAGACCTTAGAGGACACCTGAGAGAAGGGAGGAAAAGGAGGGGCCAGTGAGGAAGTGGGGAGCAGACTGAAGGGAAGAAAGAGAGTTCCCATCAGGATGTTGACAAATTACGAGCGATTCCATTCCGCTGAGAATTACATCCAGCCCACATTAGTCACTGTGTCCCAGTCACAATGCTGAGTTCTTTCTAAAAATTGCTTCATTTTAACAACCCTGTAAGGTGGGTATTATTGTTACTGCTATTTTACAGATAAAGAAACTGGGTGAACTAACTTGCCCTGGGTCACAGTGTGGAATTGAAACACAGATCTAGACAATACCAAGCCCTTTAGAAGCCAGGCAAGGCCGCCTCTTACCTCGTCTGTTAATTCTGACCATCTTCATGATGGAGACGATGAACGCCAAGTTTGCTAGGCACTGGAGCCTAGACTAGTTGTGAACATTATCAGGCTCTCATTCACATTATTCCTTGCTGTCACCAACACCACCCCCAAGTTCAGTGATTTGCAGAACTCTCACAGCTCAACCTGTCGTCCACCTCACAGCTATGATTCATTGTAGCAAAAGGATACAAAACAGAATCCGCAAAGATCAAAGTCACCTGGGTTAAAACCAGGCACAAGCTTCCAAGAAATATCTCCCAGTGGATTCACACAAGACGTTCTTTTTTTGTTTGTTTTAAAGATTTATTTTTATTGTTTTGACAGAGAGAGATACAGAGACACAGAGACAGAGAGAAGGGGGGAGGGCCCAGAACAGTCTCCACAGTTGCATATCATTGGTTTTTCCACATAGTTTCATTCCACGGGTGGGTATGGGGCTGCACAGGGCAGGAACTGGGCTGGGGTCTGACCCCGGTGAGAACTGAACTGGGGGCACTCCCCAGTTCAGCATATGGGTCCACACCGGCCGGGGCCAGGATTCGATCCTCGGTCCCTGGGGCTGCGAAGCGAGTGCTCAACCCACTGAACCATCCTGGCTTCCCTACAAGACGTTCCTAATTCCCCCAGCAATGAGGTGTGACAACACATGTGACATATTGTCTACCAGACAAATTCATTAGAGGCTTAGTGTCTAAGGGTTTTTATTGGGGTCTGGTATGTAGGCCCCCTGTGCCTGGTGCATTCTGTAGTTCTGGACTCCCAAAAGGGAAGCAGGTGCTCAGCATGAACCACACTGTTAGCACACTCAGTTCAGGCACCGTGAGCCACTTTTCTCAGTGAGGGCAGTGGAAACCCCCAAATCTAAATTCCCAGATGTGAGGTAAGCGCCCATCAGGCAAGCAGGACTTTCTAAGGATAGCCGTTTTGTGCCTGCTCTGTTAACTCTTCTGCACATAGCTCCATTTCCTTTCACTAAAGAAATGGCTTTACTGAAACTGAAATTTACGCCTAGCATTCAGATAAATTGCGATCTAAAAGCATCATGTTAACTTGATGTCGTTTTAAATGTAAATGATTTCATCAAGTGATCCACTGTCACTGCTGAAAGCAGTTGCAGCCAGGCAGAGAAAGCAGCCCGCAGAGAAGAAAGACTAGGACTGTCTGTCATCTCATGCCCCACGGAGCTGAAGGGACAGAAGTGGAGTCTTTGTTAACAGCTCCTCTGTGCACCTTCTGCGCTACCTCCCAGGAGAAGGGGGAGGAAGGTTTGCCAGGAAGCCGTTAGTTGCCTTTTTTTCTAAAGCACAGTATTTTAAGATGCTTTTTTTAAAAACACATAATTCAAAGATAGCCCCAAGACTTTTTACCCCTGCTGTGCATGCCCCGCATAGTCCCTTCTGTGGGTATGGGTGGGACCTTTGAGTACAATGAGATAGTCATTTCCTTGATGTTATGTAGCAGTAGGGAGATTACCTGGGGTGGGCCTGACTTAATCCGGTGAGCCCTTTCAAAGCAGAGAGTTTTCACCAGCTGCTCACAGAGAAGCACTCCTACTGGTCTCAGAGAAGAACCAAACAGCTATGTTATGAGCTGTCCCTGGGAGCCACGTGATCAGGAATGCTCATGGCCTCTGGGAGGTCAGTTATCCCCAGCTAACAGGCAGCTACAGGAAATGGTGATGTCAGTCCTACAACCACAAAGAACTTCCATCACCCTATGAGGTTGGAAGATGACTCTTGAGGTTCAGATGAAATCATAGTCCAGGTGGCCCCTTGATTCTAGCCCAGTGACACTGTGATGAGAAAATCCAGCCAGCGGGGCCTGTCCCTCTCACCTGCAGAATTATGAGATGTTTATGCTGCTATGGTAATTCGCTCTGCAGCGGTAGGAAACTAATACACACAGTAAAGCAACAACCCTACTTGTTGGCCTTTGATGGCTTTTACTTATAGTTTAATAGAATATATGAGTGCTTGATGTTTTCTGATTTCACTGGCTATCACCAGAGCTTTGGAAAAGTGAAAAGCGATTAGACTACATGCTTAGGTTATAAATTCACGTCTCATCTGAAACATGAACAAATGCACAATGTCTGTGCAATGTTGAATAGAATCTGAGAAAGTACAGTCAGACCATAGCTAATTAGATATGGAACTGCTGTTACAAAGCTGGTTACGTCCCTAATTAAATGTTATGGTTCTGCTGAAGAATTAAAACAAGAAAGTTAAGCAGAAAACCATACCCCCAGAGAACTGGACTGAGAAAGCACCAACCAATTAAACTGTTAATTAGAAGCATAACCATGATTTAAATAAAGTGATGATGGAACGAGGACAGTTTGCAGGTGAGTCAAATTAGAGTGTGAATGTCATGTCCGGCTACATTTCTTCACAAATGCTTTGTTTGTGCTTTGAAGGAATAAAAGTGGCTCTATGTAAGACCACAGACTGAGTTTCTATTATAGAATCGACACATCCTTGTTGAAAGAAAAAAATTAATGATGCTTCTATTTCCAGTTTTCTCATCAGAGGGCTATAAGATGAAAAACTATTTTGTATCCAAAGATGGTCATTTTTTCAAACTGAAATGTAGCCTCATGATATTAGTTGAGTTGTCAGGTACCACTGAGTGACATGTCAAGTGTCATGAAATTCCATGGGGAATTGTGTGCACTTCATATGAGGAAGGCTTCATTACTTTGCTTGGATGTGAAATTTGCTGCTGCCTTTGCCAGGTGTGATCTCCCTGCTCAGTGTTGTGCTATAGTTGACTGCTCCCTTCCCTAATCCTCCTTGGTACACTCCCAAGTCATATACCTGGACCTACTGGAGCTTTGGAACACCTAGGTGGTCCCTAGGTGCTGACAAGCTCAAACATCCAACTGGACGGTTTACTTTATTGGGAAACTTGTGAGGAAGAAGGTGGGTGAGAGAATTCATGCTGTGGGCACTACTTGGCACCATTTTCATCATAAACTGGTTGTGCTCTTGTAGAATTCCTTGACCATGGCTGTGGTAGGCAGAATTCTAAGATGGCCTTCAAGATTCTTGGCTCTGGTATACACACACCTTCTCCCAGGTCTTCCATCAAACACTAAACCAAGTACTGCTATAAAAAGATTGTGTGGGGAAGCCGGGATGGCTCAGTGGGTTAAGCGCTCACTTTGCAGCGCCGGGGACTGAGGATCGAATCCCGGCCCCGGCCCGTGCGGAACCATGTGCTGAACTGGGAGCTCCCCCAGTTCAGTTCTCTCTCTGTCTCTGTATCTCTCTCTCTCTCTCTCTCTCTCTCTGTCAAAAAGCAATTAAAAAATAAATAAATATTAATACTTGCAAAAAAACCCAAAACAAACAAACAAAAAGATTGTGAAGATGTAAGTAGGGTCCCAAATCAGCTGACCTTGAGAAAAGGAAGATTAGCCAGTTGGGCCTGACCTAATCAGGTGAGCCCTTTAAAAACGGAGTGTTTTCTCCAGCTGGTTGCAAAAGAGGGAATCAGACAGGTGCGTTCCTGCTGGTCCAGAGGAAGCAAGCAGCCATGCTGAAGACTGCCTTGTGGCAGGAACTTAGAGGAGGCCTCTAGTTGCTTAGAGCTGTCCCAGGGGACAAGGAAGAAAACAGGAACCTCAGTCCCACAACCACAAAGACATTAATTTTCCCAGCAACCCAGGAAAATGTAAGAGGTTCCTGAGTCCCAGAGGAGACCACAAGCTGAGCTGCACTGTCATTTTAGCCCCATGACACCCTGAGCAGAAAGTAAAGCCACTGTTGACCTACAGAAAGGATGAAATAATGAAATCGGGGTGCTGAATTTGTGCTAATTATGTCATAAAAATTTAACAAAATGGAGGGGGGAGTATGGAAGGGAATCAAACATACGGTAATAGAAAATGAGCTGATTCTGGGTGGTGAGCACTTAATGCGATGTATAGACAATGTCATGTAGAATTGTACACCTGGAGACAATGTCATTGTTATCAATTAATGTCACCCCAATAAATTTAACAACAACAGAATTTAGCAAAATGTATTTAGCAGGTGGCTTAGTGAGCTAGCTAAAGATATACAGAAGCATTTTGAATAATATTAAAAGATAAAAATGATGAAGAGACCAAAACTTTGATCTTTCAGTATATCTGGGACAGGAGAAAGCATTTCCATTTTTTTGTTAATGGCTTTGTAAAGTAATGAAGCAACATTACTTTTGACTTCTCTGGCATGGTTTTTGAAAGAGAAAAAGCTACTTATAATCCAGGCAGTCATCCAAATGCGGTTATGGATTAAATTTCAGGAATATAAATTTCAGACATAGCATGCCTGAAGTTTTCTCTCTTTGTATGGCTATTGGTAATTAGTGAACGCAGTAACAAACACATATTATTAAGAAAAACAATACAATATGTGGATAAGGGGATAAATGCATTAGAAACATTCTTTCAAAAGGGAAAAATCTATGATTACCCTAGTTATCCTTCATTTAATTTGCTCAAGTAGGTTGACAACATAAACTTAGATTAATACTATAGCATTTTAAGTTTCTTTTCTGAGATTGTCTATCAAGTGTACACATTATACTTCAGTGCTATTTTGTGGACCCATGAATTTCCAACAGCCTTTGCATATTCATCAGCCACAGCCATGCAGACTGCTTGATGGAAGAAGTTTCCTGTTTTCTATCATATTTACTTTTTTCTAGCTGCATAAATATGGAGTGATTTTCCTTGCCTTTCTTCATTTTAGAGGTCATTGTTGGTGAGTAGGATGAAACCTGAACCACAACTTAAAAAAAAAAAAAAGATTTATTTTATTGTTTCAAGGAAGGAGAGAATGAGAGAGAGAGAGAGAGAGAGAGAGAGAGAGAGAGAAGGGGGAGGGCCCAGAGTAGTCTCCTAAGTTGCCTATCATTAGTTGTGACAGGGTTTTACTCCACACAGGTGGATGTGGGGTTGCATGGGACAGAAACCAAACCGGGGTCTCCCACATGAGAGGCAAGAACCTTTGCTACCAAGCCACCCAGCAGTTACCAGTTGTGCCACAGTTCAGCATATGGGTTTGCAGAGGCCAGAGCCAGGATTTGATCCCTGAACTTCACAGTTGAAAGGCAAACACTCAACCAGCATCCCCCAAACTTTTTTAGAGAAATGGGTTCTGCCTTAACGGCTGATATCCGGGCACAAGCATGTAAATGAGTATCAGTGATTGACTATCACCATCCAAATGCGTTTATTAAATATTTAACCATGTGAGGTCTGGCAAGGTCAAATGTGGACAGCTCTACAGCGTGAGCCCTAGAGCTATACTTCCTGGGGTCATATCCACACACTTGTGTGTCCTAGTTGTACATGTCTGCAGAATTCTTCATTTCCCTCTTTCCTAATACCTCCATTTCCTAATCTGTAAAGTGGGGAAATGCAGAAAATGTTGATCTTTCCCACATTTGTGCCAACCTGTAGCTTGCGACACATATATCGATGCTGCAGCTATTTGTTCAAATCAGGAACAACCTGAGAGCAAAGACTAGTTACCATTCTTCTTTAGATAGGATCGATGTCTTTCTCACCTTTTTTTTTTTTAATATATTTTTAGTTATTTATTTATTTTTGACAGAGAGAGAGAGAGAGAGAGAGAGAGAGAGATACAGAGATACAGAGACAGAGAGAGAACTGAACTAGGGGAGCTCCCAGTTCAGCATATGGTTCTGCACGGGCCGGGGCTGGGATTCGATCCTCGGTCCCCGGCGATGCAAAGTGAGCGCTTAACCCACTGAGTCATCCCGGCTTCCTGACTCACCTTTGTTTCCCTCGTTTCTGACAATAGTAGGCACTCAACAAATCTTGGAAAATGATCAAATGTCATTCATTTATCCATCTACTTACCTGTGATTATAACACAAACAGTTCCAACTTGGATGCTAATCAAGAACATATGTGTAACTGCATAAATTTTTGACAAGATAAAAATAAATGAGCATCTAGATTGAAAGGATTGTAGAATGATGCATTATATGGGAATATTGAGGAATAGGCAAGGGTGTGAGGAAGGGAAAATTCACTACCTCTTCTATTACCATAGAAGTTTTATGGAGGAAGTAGGAGCAAGGAGGATTTCTGTAAGAGCTTGATGATAAATTTTATGTGAGAACTGTCTCTAAGATTTGCAATTATCTGTGAGAGGCTCAGTAACTTTTAAGATTATGCCTACAGGTGTTGACTAACTCAATGAATACAATAATGCTGATTATTAGAATATTTTAATTTGAAGGTCAGAACTCAGGTGTTGTACCTAGGAGTCCATGTGTTCTGTATTATCAAAAATGTCTGTATCTCTTTAAGCCTTTGACATACTACTTGATTAACAATTCCATTCCTTTCTTATAATCTAAAAATAGTTATTAAGGATGCCTTTGTGGCAATTCTCTGTGTCCTAAAAAGAATTCAGAGCAGCTTTTGCATATTCATCAGCCAAAACCATAAAGGCTTTGCTTGATTAAAGAAATTTCCTGTTTTCTACCATTTTGCTTTTCTGGATGTTTAAATGTGGAGTGACTGAAATTCCCATGGTCTCACAACTATATTTTTTAAATCTTTTCCTGATAATTGCATTTGCTTTGAGGTTATCTGATGAGTGTTTTGTTTGTTTGTTTGTTTGTTTGTGAATCTCTCACATTTCAGTCACATTTTGAAAATGGACCGTGATCTGGACTAAGAGTCAGCAGCATATTCTTGAGAGAGAAGAAAGGAGAAGGTGCAGATTATGAAACATGATCTAGCCATGTAGATACTGACCCAGTGTAGGGATTGGTGGTCTTTGAGAGGTTGCATCACAAGACTTGACTATTCATTCCCTTAGAATTCAGGGGTCTCCAAACTATGGCCCGCGGGCCGAGGCCCTCTCATCCGGCCCGTGGAGACCTTTTTATCTGAATAAAATAATATTAAATAAATCATTAGAAACAACATCTATGTTTTGATTCTTTTTTATTTGGACCTCGAGTGTGTAGTCGGCCCCCAAACTGCTGTTTGATAGTTAATGCGGCCTGCAGGGTGAAAAGTTTGGAGACCCCTGCCTTAGATGACAGCAGCACAGGCAAGAGATGCCTCTGTGTTAAGGTATCAGATAAAGGCTTTTGGTCATAGTGGGACAGATGTTGCACTCAGGGAGCCAGCCTTGGGCTCTCAGGAAAGGAGTGAGTAGATGGAGGATAAACAATGAAAGCAAGGTGGGTGGGAGAGTAGTGGGTAGTGGGGGAGTAGGGAGGGGGCATCAAATACATGGTGATGGAAAGAGAGCTGACTCTGGGTGGTGAGCACATAATACAATGTATGGATAATGTAATGTAGAATTGTACACCTGGAAACTATGTAATTGATATCAATCAATGTCACCCCAATAAATTTAACAATTCAAAATAATTAAAAAATAATAAATAAATAAATAAACAATAAAGCAATGGAAGGGCAGGATGTATTGTCTTCTCATTCAGTAGTCCCATCCCTCCTTGCCTTAAGCCCCCAGCCACCATAACCACAGCTTGGCTTGGAGTAGGCAGCCTACTCGTTCACTCAATAAATTGTTGTGTGTGACTAGATCAGTCAAGTCCTATCTGAAGACTAAAACCGCAATAGTAATTTGAACAGAAAAGTTGAATATAAAGTAGTACTAACTAGTAAGTGACCGCTAACTGCTAGCAGGCGTAAGAGAGGCAATGCAAGGAGCAGAGCAGCATGAGCACTAGGGATGAGGAAGGGACAGGAGGACACTAGGCATTGGTGACCTCTTCCCATCCCCATCCCCCACTCCGGGCCTCCTTGGAGTCACAGCCCACTGCGTGGTGCCAGCAGGCTAGAGCTGGTCTACAGGACGCTGCTTGCTGTGATATCAGAAAAACTAGCCAGGGTAGGTGCAGTGGGTCTCCCACATGCCACCAAAAGTGATGCTCCTGGCAGGAAGAAAGTATTCCAGAACTGGGAAACTCTCTCTCTCTTTCTCTCTCTCTCTCTCTTTCCCGCTGTATCTCTCAGCATTCCTCTCTGACCAAAGGCAAATTATTGACCAGCTACCCATCAAAAGAGAAATGTTATGGGGTCCAGCTGGAGTATCACAAAGCAGGGAAAAAGAAATTGGATTTGGAGTTGAAGGGCAATCTATTACTAGCTGACACGCCACCTTTGCTGGCCCCAGGCAACCAGGATGGTTAACAAGAGGAATTCGGGTCTTGTGATCACTAACCCCACTATCTGAAGAGGACTAGAAGTGCACATGGCAAGGGACAGGTGTCAGGGGATAACATGAACAGTCGTTACCCACCAAGAAACAAAAAGAGGGAAGGGGACCGTCAGTTAGTGCACAGTTACTATGTGCCAAACTGTCTAAGTGACAAACATATTCTCCTATATATTCTCATGTAGCCTTGACAATTTAAAGAGAGGTTGGAATTATTATCCCTGTTTTATAGATGAAGACAATTGAACCACTCTCTTTTCCATTCCACAGATTATTGTTAATTTAAGGAGTTCCTCTGAACATGATTTAAGGAGAAGTTTTACCTGAATACATGTCAGGTTTAAAATGGCTTTTGCTGAGATTGCAGGCATACCACAGTGACATTGTGGGTTCCGTTCCAGACCGCTGCAATATAAAGCAAGTCCTACTCTTTCTGCAGATGGACGGTCTCATCTTCCATGTGTAAAAATGCATCATCTGTGAAGCACTGTAAAACTAAGGCCAATAAAAGGAGGTATCTCTGTACTTGGCGGCCAGCTGAGACTAAGAAAGCACACTAGGATCGAATCCAGCCCCCGTGCCCAGCCCGAGCAGACCCACATGCTGAGTTGGGGTGTGCCCTCAGTTCAGTTCTTGCCGGGGCCTATGCAGGAGGCTCCTGGCCCAGTTCCTTTCTGTGCAGCCCGGTGCCCACCTGTGGAATGAAACTGCATGGAAAACTAATGCTGTCACCTATGCAGACTGCTCTGGGCCCTTCCCTTCACTCTGTCTCTCTCTGTTTCTCTCTCTTGCTCTCTGTCAAAGAACAATAACAATAATCTTTAAAACTGACTCCATCTCTGGGAGTCCTAGCCATAAGTGCTGCGGATCCACTGAGCATCATAGGCATTGGAATTCTATGAAAGTAGTACGGCCCGAGCACTTACAAATGTATTCATCCCCTCAACAGACCTGAACTGACTGCCACACGCTGGGCACTGTGTGAATGACAAACCAGGCTGTCAGGAGACAGCAGTGAACGGGAACGGGAATGGGGCCTCGAGACAAGGAGCTCCGAGATACTCAGCAGGTCATCCGGACCTGAAGCGCACAACTTCATAGAACCTCTGCAGACTTAGTCCAAATTCACCCATACCCAGCAATCTAAACTTGCTTATCTGGAGTTCCCCCAAATACGTCCTGTGTGTCCTAAGCCTTGTTTATAGAGATATATAAATATTACCAATGTATGTTAAGTGACTCCCATGCACCTGATGCTGTTCTAAAAACTGAGGGCTACACAGCAATAAACAGAAGCAACAATAATCCCTGTCCTCATGAAAAGTATAGTCAGTGAAGGGAGATTGACATAGATAACATAAAAATAGAACATAATACGATGCATGAATGATGTGATGTGGACTTGTACATCTGTAAACTCTCTAATTGTTACCAACCAATGTAACCTCATTAAATTTAACAATAAATAAATAAATAAATAAATAAATAAAACAAAAAAACTATAGCATATCAGATGGTCAGAGTTATAGGGGAAAAGTAAAGCAGAGGAAAAGGTTGAGGGGCCTGGAGCATAATTTTTGCATGATCGGGGATGGCATCGCTGAAAAGATGGAACTTGAGGAAAGGTTTGAAAGAGGTGAGGGTGAGCTGTTATTCCCACACCTCTGGGAATGCCTGCCCCTTCCTTATTTGCCAGTCAAAAGGGCCAATTTCATCCTATTCTTTCATCCAGTCCCACTGCTAGATGTGTTCATGCTCTTTCTTTAGGAGCTTTGAAGAACTTTGTTATTCTGTTGTACAGTCCATTCTCAGATCCTGGCTTTCTTACTCAAACACATGTCCGCATATGTCCGCATTCACTTGTGAGGCTTGGTTGGGCAACAAACCAATTTGATGTGGGTGACCTGAGGTTAATAAATGTGGCTCTCTCTGCCTTAACCCCACACACTTCAGTCACCACCTGATATATTTTGATGTCGACAGTTGACATTTTTCTCAACATCCTTTCATTTTTTCCAATCAAACTGCTAATCACACACTCCCTCCCAATAGAAATACTATCTTTCATGGCTTGTCTACACCTAGGACACAGTTTTTAAAAAGATATATTGTACGATTTTTTATCTGTAAGACAAAAATTGTTGATGACACCCAGAGGCTTAACTTGAGTCAAAGGGACAGGATGGTAAGGCAAAAGCAAAGCAAAACCAAATAGTTAACCAAATTTAGGGTCCATTTGATCTGGGGTTAGCAGAGGGGCTCTTGGGGACACTGAATGCTTAGTGAGTCAAGGACCTTGGTTTTTTCCAAAAGGATAGTGGAAGGAAAATTCTGATTTTTCTGGGAACTGTTTTTGAACTATCTTCTGACCATGCACAACCACAACCCCAAGTTATCTTAAAGGAAAACTTAGTGAATACTGACTGTAGAATCTGAATGTTCAAAATATTCTTCAGAGAATCAACAACTAATTATCAGTAATGTTGTTTAACAAAAACTTATGGAAATGCTTTAGGGACTGTCAGTTTTATTTAGTAGCTATTTCACATTTATAGACTCTTTCTTCCTTTTAGTAACATCCTTTATTTCTCTTGGAAAAACTATAATCCTGAAAGAACTATGATAAAATGCAGAACAAGTTCTTTCAAGAATAAATCTGGGGGAAGCCGGAATGGCTCAGTGGGTTGAGCGCTCACTTTGCAGCGCCGGGGACCGAGGATCGAATCCCGGCCCCGGCCCGTGCGGAACCATATGCTGAAGTGGGGAGTGCCCCCAGTTTGGTTGTCACTGGGGTGAGACCCCGACCCAGTTCCTGCCCTGTGCAGTCCTGTGCCCACCTGTGGAATCAAACTATGTGGAAAAATTGATAATGTGCAGCTATGGAGAATGTTCTGGGCCCTCCCCCTTCTCTCTGTCTCTGTCTCTGTATCTCTCTTTCTCTCTGTCAAAATCAATAAAAAAATTTTTAGAAAGAATAAATCTATTTGTAATTTAATAAGGACTTAAGTTAATTTCTAATTTTTCTCTCCTCAAAGAATTTTATAAAAAGAATTGCTAAAATTAAAATAATTTGGGACAAATTCTACATCCATCTCTGTTTGGGAGGTAAAGGGTATATGGATGTAATTGCAAGTTCAAAGTGACCCTCCATTCTTAGTTTAGAAATATTTCAATAATTTAGTTCTTATGTAATACAGAAGGATAAGTCATAGAAATGGGATAGTGCTTAGAACTAACAGCATTTTGTTCAACGGTATAATAGACAAACTCCAGATTAAACCACAAAAAACAAAAACAAAAAGATACTTCTCTCTTTCTAGTACAGCCACCCAAAGATCAGTTTTGTGCCACACTTACTTTCTCGCTATAAGAACATTGGCATTTTGGTTAAGTAAGCTATAGAAAGCACAGGATTATAGAACTCTTATATAATACCTTGCTATCAAGGGGTTCCAAACTCTATGAAATGGTAGTTGATGTAATCCTCACAGACCCCAAGCCGGTAAAGAAGTGAGAAGAGGCATTGTGATGGCCTTTAGCTCATTTTCTACGTGAAACGTGAGTCACCGTTTACTCCTGAAGTGGAAATGAGCCATGATTTCTACCATTCAACTGAGGTGCTGCCCTGACCTCACTTTGCCTCTCTTCATCTGCACAGTTATGTTCCCGGGTTGCTCATCTTTCTGTTTCTCTGCGGTCTGGCAGTCAACTGTCGGGGTTCGTGCCTTCGTGTTGAACTTGATGAGATGAGGGAGAGGAGGAGGGTGTTTGTAGACAGTAGCTTTTGTGTCTATTTTAAGGGAAGTAAACTCTTTAGGGTGTTGGGTCTCGTTATTTCAGTTATTCTGTTAATGAGTAATTCCTTTTTGGCTTGACAGATGTGGGGTTCAGACAGACTTATAAAAGGTTGGATTTATTTATTTTTGAATATATAACAATATATTGATAATATTCAAAATTCAAAATGTTTAGAGGATGTACAGTAAAAACAAACAAACAAACAAAAAATTTCCTCTCACTCCTCCCCTCTAGTCACTCAATTCTTCCCATAGAGGCAACCAGCATTACCAGTTTCTTACAGAAATATTTGACACAAATCCAGGAGGGGAGAGGGAGAGGGAATAAAGATAAATATGTATGAAGGCTGTCTGGAAGGTACCCAGCCAGGTAATATGAAAAATAGAGGTATTTATGGCTGGATTTATTTCCAGACAGCCCTTTTATCTATGCAGGCATGCCTCATTTTATTGCACTTCACTTGATTTTGCTTCACAGATACTGTCTTTACAAATTGAAGATAAGACCGTCCATCAGCAAAATGGTTTTGACTTGTTGACGGCTCAAATGATGGGTTAGCATTTTTCAGCAATGAAGTTTTTTTTTTTTTAATTAAGATATATATATATATACACACATACACATGGAGTGGGGGGGTGGCGAGACAAAATGCTATTACATACTTATTAGTCTTCAGTATAGTATAAACATAACTTTTTAAAGAGTTATTTTTATTGTTTTTGACAGGGAAAGTGAGAGAGAAGGGGAGGGCCAGACCTGTCTCCGTAGTTGCACGTCATTGGTTTTCTACATGGTTTCACTCCACAGGTGGGCACGAGGCTGCATAGGGCAGGAACCGGGCTGGGGGCCTCCCTCATGGAACTCATCTCAGTAAGAACCGAACTGGGGGCATACTTCAATTCAACATATGGGTCTGCATGGGCTGAGGCCGGGATTCGATCCTTGGACCCTGGGGCTGCAAGATGAACTCTCAACCCACTGAGCCATCCCGGCTTCCCCAAACATAACTTTTATATGCACTAGAATACCAAAAAATTCATGTGGCTCACCTTTCTGCAATGTTCGCTTTATTGCAGTGGCCTGAATCGAACCCACAATATCATTAAGGTATGCCTGTATATAGATCTATATTTCTCTTCTGTCTTTTCTCATAAATTATATCAAAGTGATACAACTGTTTTACTGCTGCTTTCTTCATTTAATATATCTTGACAACCATTCCATAACAAAACACAAAAAGCTCCAATGTTCTTTTTTATAGCTGCATGGTCTTCCATCATAATGATATGCCAGCATCTCTTTAACCATTCTTCTATTGATGATAACTAAGATTGCTTCCAATTCTGTGCTGTTAGGAATGTTGTTGCTGTGAAAAACCTGTTAGGAAATTCATTTTACATATGTGCAAGTAGGATAAGTTCTCCAAAATGGGATTTCTGGGTCAAAGAAGATACGTACTTTCATTTATAGGTATTTTTCCAATTGCTATCGATAGATAAGCAATGGATTCACACTCTCACCAGAAATGTCTGAAAAATCTCTATTTCTCTGCACACTTTCCAACATGGTGTACATTCAAACTACTTAACTCAAAAACATTATAGACTAAACAATATTTTCCAATTTTCAAAGAAGATATTTGATATATCAGAGGATAGCTTATGTTTTCACAGACTCACACATTTCAAATAATTTGCACATGTCTTCAAAAAAGCAATTTTAAAAATTTAACCTTGACATAAAATTACTTAAAATACAGCTCCTACCCCATTTACTATGACCATAGTTTTGCCACCAACAGTTCTGTGTGATAGATTTCTCAACCTCAGCCAGCTAAGAAGTTGTTTCAAAAAATACTTGATACAGAATATTTCTAGTTCTGTCAAAGAATCTGAACAATATAGTGGAGCTTCTTATACTGTGATTTGGTCACTTTCAGAACATTTTTGAAATTTGTATCTAGTGAAAATTAGAAGATATTGTTTTACACATGGTATTTCAAGTACATATCCAAAACGGAGGAGGCTTTTTGAAAATATGTGTGGGTTGGTGTTTGTGATGTTACAAATTGAACTGCCGAGGGGTCCTGCCAAATGAGAAATTAGTTTTTATGAGATGTTTAAATGTTTGTTGCATGTACCAGCACAATAGTCTACTGCACATTATTTATGTAGCATTTGTAAAAGTGTAATCAAGACATCCAATATTCCAAACAAGGACTTGGACTCAACTATAAATTCTGTCACAGATGTCTTGCAGTCATTCTTTTCATTTACAGCAATTACAGGAAATTTCAAGATTTTATTGTGTCCGTGTATATACTTGTATGCCCCAAAGCTTTACTGTTCTTCATCGAGAATAGTGTTTGACAAAGCTCTAAAGAATTAGACCATGTGGCGTTGTATAAAAATTCTTGATGAATATGGTAATATCAGCAGATAGTTAGTATTTATT
>PVKE010008470.1:16159-47732 GCA_004027555.1 Craseonycteris thonglongyai | reverse complement strand
TATCTATCTATCCATCCATCCATCCTGTCATCTATGTAACAACAACCCAGATCAGGATCTAAAGAGTCCTCCAGGGAAAGCCGGGATGGCTCAGTGGGTTAGGCGCTCACTTTGCAGCCCCAGGGACCGAGGATTGAATCCCAGCCCCGGCCCGTGAAGACCCATATGCTGAACTGGGGAGTGCCCCCAGTTCAGTTCTTACCAGTGTGAGACCCTGGCCCAGTTCCTGCCCTGTGCAGCCCCACCCACCTGTGGAATGAAACTATGTGGAAAAACCAATGATGTGCACCTATGGAGACTGTTCCAGGCCCTCCCCCTTCTCTCTGTCTCTGACTGTATCTCTCTCTGTCAAAAACAATAAATAAATCTTTAAAAAAAAAAAGTCCTCCAATTACTTTTTTCATTAAATAACACTTATCCTAACCCTAAGCTATTTTTTTGTTTGTTTGTTTGTTTTACTTTTTCAAAAGCATAGATTAGTTTATCTTGTTCTAGAACTATATGCAAATGGAATCTTTTGCTCAACGTAATATCTGTGGGATGCATTCATATTGTTGTATTGATAGTAGTAATTCTTCCTTTTCGTTGCTGAATAGTATTCCATCGTGTGACTATACATAGTTTATCTATTCTCCTATTAATGGATATTTGCATTGTTTCCAAGTTTAGGCTAATGTGAATAAGGCTGCTATGAACATTCTTGAACTAATCTTTATAGACATATGCACTCATTTCTCTTGTGTTTAATTCCCCAGAGTGCAACTGCAGGGTTATAAGGTGTGTCTCATATGTCATATCATTGAATGTTAGCAGTTCTTCCAAACATGCTTTGACTTCTCTACTTCTCTTTTCTAATCTTTCTCTCCCACTACCACCTAAAGCATCCCTTCTGCTTTTTTTGTTAAACCGCCTTCCTGACTGGCATTTTTCTCCCCATTAGGACAAGAAGAGGTAGTCACCCTTCCTGGAGGCTCACAAGATAATACAGACCCTACAGACTGCCAGATCTTTACGCTCACGCCTCCACCTGCCACAAGGAGCCCAGGGACGAGGATCCAGCCAATCACAAGGAGACCCAAGAATCCTTTCCATTTTTTTCCACCACGAAGGCCCAGAGTTCACATTAGGTTTCCAAACAGACCTTTCCTCCCTCCTACGTGCAATCGCCATTTTCAGTTCCATTCATTTTATTGGCCACACAGTCGCTTTACTCCTCATTATAAATATTTCCCCAGAAGAAGACTCCAGAGAAGAAGCTCATCTGAGGAAAGCAGAAAGTAAAGAGAAGCCCCAAACATGCTGAAGCAAAAGGAGGCAATGCCTCAGGAAAGACTATGAGATTTTTGTTTTCTTTTTCCAAATGAAAACCATTAGATGTGCAGATTATCTTTAAACACCACTGAAGAGAAATCCTTCTCTTTGTCGTCAGTGGAAATAGGTATTTGCAAAATAAGAGTGGTAGCTACATTATTATCCCCAGCTTTTTATGATCACACGATATTTATGCAAATAAAATCCTAAAATGGGTGATTACAATAATTCCTATCCATACTGAGATGCCAGAAGATTCAGCTCTCTCTTTTAAATTAGGGTAAAAACACTGAAAGAAATTAAGATTGTTATGAACCAAATGAAGACAATAATGATACCCATTTATACTCACTGGAAAACTTACAGAGCAAAGTGCATTTACAAAGTGAACTTTAAAAGAATTTAGAAAACTGTTTGGCAGTGGTATAGATTCATTTGGTTATTTATTCATTTACTATTATTTATTTATTGCAGTATAATTCACATAACATTATATTAGTTTCAGATGTACAACTTAATGATTCAATATTTGTATTAATGCAAAGTGATCACCACAATAAGTCCAATTAATCTGTCACCATACACAGTGCAATTTTTTCCTTATGATGATAATTTTCAAGATTTACTCAGTTTTCTAACAACAAAATTATAAAAAATAAAACAAACAAAATTATGGAGAGTCTGACTATCAACAATACTTTAAAGCTATCACAAACTGAATTATCTAACCCCCAAAACATTTTTTATTAATTACTAAATTTATGAAGGTGACATTGATTGGTAAAAATTATGCCAAAAAACTTTTTAACTGTAATACATAAATGTGCTTTAAGGTTAACTTTTTAAGCAACCAGTAAAACTTAACTTGATAAATACCTTACTATTTCTCCTATTATCATCAATCATATAGATACTAGCTTGAATGATATACATACTTCCCCTAAAACTTTCAACATGTGGCCAGGCTCAAAAGTCTGATTGTGTTTATTTACATGGATGCTTTTGTAACTCTAGAACTCCACAGATATAAGTTCACTCAACTATAGAAACCTTGTATTCCAAGGGTGTATATATAAGGAACACATCCCACGATTGCACTCACTGGTTATTTCTTTAATCATTCTGTAAAATACTGCCAACTGTTTATGCCACTCATCTTGCCTGTAACATAGGAACTTTGGTTTTGCATATGTGGTCAGTGTCTTAAACATGTCCCTCCCAAGAACTATGTGCAAAAGTTGCTGCTGCTTCCACAAAGAAAATAAAGAACAACATAAAGACATGATGATGCTGGGAAGTTGCCTGGGAAATGGAAAGAGATCACTATGAATCCTTACTGTATTAAAAGATATAAAGAAGGGCAACCCAGGATGGCTCAGCGGATTAAGCGCTCGCTTTGCAGCCCTGGGGACCAAGGATTGAATCCCAGCCCATGCGGACCCATATGCTAAACTGGGGTGTGCTTACCATGTGGGAGGCCCCCAGTTCAGTTCTTGCCCCCAAGTTGGGCCCCTGGCTCGATGGGGCATGCCTCCCATGCAGGAGGCACCCAGCCCAGTTCCTGCCCTGTGCAGCCCCGCCCACCTGTGTGGAACAACAACAACAACAAAACATATCGAAAACTAATGAAGTTCAACTATGGAGACTGCTCTGGGCCCTCTCCCTTCTCTCTGTGTCTATCTGTCTCTGTCTCTCTCTGTCTCTGTCAAAAACAATAAAATAAATCTTTTTAAAAAAAGGTAAAAAGAAAAGAAAACGATTTTCTTTTCTCACTTCATAGCAAACTTTTATTATAAGAACAGATACTTGCTTCAAAATGACAGGGGTAAATAAAATCTGTATTTGAATTTTTAAAAGAAATTGCATTCGTAGGGTTAAATTTTACTTTATTTTTTTAATATAGTCCCACCTAGCAGGTTTATTGACTCGGGGATAGTTGTCAGTCACTAATACCTCAAAGTGAGTTAGTTTATCAAATGTGTTCCTCTTAGCATAAGTGAGATTAGCTGCTTTTGAAGAAACAAGTCGATTGGAAGGCTGTGATAACTCAAATTCATCTTTTGCTTTGCGGCACGAATAGCCTATGCAAGTCTAAAGTTGTAATTATGCTAAAAAGGCATAATTTGAATCTAATCATCAGACAAACCAAAATTGAAAGACATTTACAAAACAACTTCCCTGTAATCTTCAACAATGTAGCTGTCATGGTAGGCACAGTTTAAAGAAGATTAAAAAGACATAACAACTAAATGTAACATGTGATCCAGGAATTGAAAGGAAAAGGGAGAGATTACCATGAAGAATATTATTGGGACAACTGACATATTTGTAATGTGAGCCATGTACTAGGTAATAGTATTATATTAATGTTAGATTTTCTGAATTTGATAATTAGGTAAGAAAACATCCTTATATAAAAATTTGAAGTATTCAATGGTAAAGAAGTATGATTTCTACAACTTCATATGAAATTACTAAGGAAAAAACATGTATGTACATGTGTGTGTGATATAGATATAGATGATAGATAGATAATAGATAGGTAGATGATAGATGATAAATAGATAATAGGTAGGTAGATAGATAGACAGATAGATAGATGATAGATAGTGTTATGGACTAAATATGTCTCCTCAAAAGTCATAAATTGAAGCCCTGCCACCCCATGTGATAGTATTTGAAGAGATTAAGTTTAGAGAATCTAATGATGGGGTACTAATCATGGGGTTTGCGCCCCTATAAGAAGAAAAGAGAGAGAATCTCTCTCTCCCCACACGCACACACTGAGGGAAGAGCATGTGAGCTCACAGTGAGAAGATGTCTGTGGCTGTCAGCAAGCCAGGAAGAGAGCTCTCATCAGCACCCATTCATGCTGGCACCCTGATCTTGGCTTCCCAGCCTCTAGAACTGTGAGAATGTAAGTATCTGTTGTTTAAGCCACCCAGTCTATGACGTTTTGTTATGGCAGCCTGCCCTGAATGAGATGTAGGGAGTGGGAGGTAGAGGGAGAGAGAGAATGAGGAGAGAACATAATAAAGCAAAAATGGCAAAAATGTTTTTACAATTGATGAATTTGAGTTCTTCGTAAAATTCTTGCAATTCTTCTATAGTTTGAAATTATTTCAAAATAAAATTAAAAAGACATTATTGGAGATGCCTGGAAGGCTCGGCGGGTTGAGCACCCATCTTGCATCCCCAGGGTCCAAGGATCAAACCTCAGCCTCAGCCCATATGGGCCCATATGCTGCACTGGGGTGTGCCCCCAGTTCACTTCTCACCAGGGTGGATTTCCTATGTGGGAGTCCCCTGGCCAGTTCCTGCCCTATGCATCCCCATGCCAACCTGTAGAATGAAACTACGTAGAAAACTAATGCTGTGCGACTATGGAGACTGCTCTGGGCCCTCCCCCTTCTCTCTGTTTCTGTCTCTCTCTGTCAAAAACAATAAAAATAAATCTTAAAAAAAAAACAACAGACATTATGAAAAACAACACAGAGGAGTTAGTGACAGAAGGCCAGGCTGGGTTTAGTTGTGGGGGAGGAAATGGCCAGTTTAGAGCCTTGGGACAGGTGGAGATGACAGAGTAAGATTAGACTGGGGGGTGAGGGTACAAAGAGAAGGAAGGTTAAAAAGGAGACCAGACCTGGGGAAACTATAGTGGGGAAAGCTGTGTTGGACGTGCCTGTAGTAACCCAGGGAGTGGACAGCAGCACGCCAGGCCAGGCTGTCCCTGCTCGCCACTGGGAAAGGGGAAACTGACCTCTGGGAGGGCTCCACTCCTAGTATACATGGGCTTCAACAATGTTTCAATTTGCGATTTGGGTGCGCATGCAAGATGAGATTACCTGTACTCCTCTGGGTTTGTAACATATTTTTGTTCACTGAGATATCTTGTGATTGAAAATTCTGAGCAAAGTGAAACTGTAATTTCTAAAAGAATTTTGCATGTTAAGTTATGCCTTATAAACACAGCTTTTGTCTTTTCTGTGTTTGTGATCAGTATTAACAGCAAAAGTTTCTGCTTGCCATTATCTTTTCCTAGTCATTGTAACAAGAACCAAATAATTTTTTGTGGTCACTGTAAACTTACAGTAATGTTTGGTACCAAACAGAATCCAGGTATTCTGGCTAAGGTTGGAGTCTATAACCCATTGAACCTTTAGTTGGAATGTTTCTTTGTGCTTTTTAAATGATCTGGTACTAGAGAAGAAACTGTCAGCAAAATCAGTTTAGGGATTAAGAACAAAACCTGGGGCGGGGTGGGGGGTGGGGGTAGTGGAAGGGTAGACTTTCAGAAGATGTGATCTGTTTGTAAAAATTCAGTGAAAGAGCTGAAAACCCTTTGTGCTGATATTTGTATCTGTTGAACTGGTAAAGTATTACTATAGTGTTTTATCATGTCCCTTTCCCCCTTACATTTTACTTAAAAATTTTAAATCCTTAATACCTTTGCCCTTGGAATTTTTCTATCTTTTCTGAGTTCTTTTATTTTAGTTTAAAAATATGTTGGCATGATGGTTCAATTCTAAACCAGTGACTTGGGCAAGATACCTGTACTATCACTGGAATTTAAAGAGTATTAGATGTTCACTTAGGGGGCAATATGTTTGAGTATGCTGTTATGACACTAAAAGTGTAAGGATAGGGATACTGGGATAGCTCAGCAGGTCGAGCGCTGGTCAGGGATTGAATCCTGGCCCTGGCCCATGCAAACGCATATGTTGAACTGTGGCGCACCTGGTAACCACCCCGCACAGCCCCACATCCACCTGTGTAAAATGAAACTATGTCACAACTAATGATGTACAACTATGGAGACTCCTCTGGGCCCTTCCCTCCTTCTCTCTCTCTCTCTCACACACCTTCTCTCAAACAATAAAACAAGCCTTAGGGGGAAAAAAACCTGTAAGAATAGGTGGTGGTTAAAAGTACTTGCATGTTTCTCTGTATAAGAACTAGTCCTGTTGCATCATGTACATAATTACTATTCATTTTCTTCTCCTTCACAGCACAAATAAAGGTTTGTGTTCTCAACTGAAAAAAGAAACCCACAAAAAAATTAATCTTGAATGTATCCAAGCCTTAGAGATCAAGTTAAAAATAAAATCCTATTTTTACTTCCCATACTACCAACAACTTTGTAATTATTCACACATTTGTTATTAAAGTTATCAGGCGTCTAGACTGGTTAATCCGGGAATCACACACATTCAACTGATCTGTGGGGGAGGGTAGCTTTAATTGGGGGAGGAGGGAACATTTGGTTGGAAGTTTAGGTCTCAAAGGGAGAAGTAGAAAGTATGAGGCAGCACGTTCTTGCCCACCTACCACTTGAGTTGGATTCTTGCCCTGGCGGTCAGTGGAGAGCAGTGGAAGCTGATCAGCTTATCTTTAAGAGAAACGAGGAGACTCAGAACATGGCAGAGCTGCTTGATATGACAAAGTGTGGCACCTATTTCAGAAACAGGTGATTCTCCCCACCTCTGCACAGAACTCACTCCTTCTGTCACCCTGAAAAACAGCAGTGACTTTTGGAAAACGGGAACAGCAGCAGCCTTGTACTTGATGCTGGCTTCATCACCCGGGCACTGTCCCCCTCAGCAGCCATGGGGCGCCCTCCAGGGCTTTGCTAGCAGCTTGTGACCAGAAGGGACAGCCAGGACAGGCAGGTCCTGTGGACTGCGTGAGGTCTGCTACTGAATGAATGGGTTGTGGCACACTTCAACACTGGGTAACTCTGGGGTTTGCTAAGTTTCTGATTAAAACTAAAAAATTAAGAAAGAGCGGACGTATTTGAGGAGGTATGTTAGTTTGCTAGTTAGGATTGCTATAACAAAGTGCCACAGGCTGGGGCTTATACAATAGAAATGTATTTTTTCACAGTTCTGGAGGCTGTAGGTCTAAGATCACTATTCTGATCTCTATCACCATGGATTAGTTTTGCCTGTTCCTGAATTTGTTCACTCCTTTATCCCCAAGTCTTAAAACAATGCCTGAATATAGTTCTCAGATACTGTAATACCATTTACAGTATTACAGGGACTCAATAAATACTTGTTGAATAAATAAACTTTTAAACTTCCTGATATTTAACCCTATTTGTCCCAATAAATTCCACATATCAGGAGAAGTCTCAGGATTAAATCTTCTCCAGAAAAAAAAGAACTTCTATTGAGGTGAGAAAGATAAGGTACACACATCGCTCTTAAAGAAATCAGTTACTGGCCCCAGGTGCATGCATTCAATCTTCTTTCAGAAATTCTAACATGAATCTTTCTCTGTTTCACTGCAGATAAAATTTCTTTCAGTAGTTTGTTGGAGGATCGATTGGAATGGTAATCAGAGATAGAGAATCCTCCAATTTAATTGATAATTTAATTTTGTAATTTTTTCAGGATTTCTTTGTGAAATCTAACACTCTTTTTAAAAAAAATCTGAGTCCAATCCTCTTTGTAAAATCTCTCTTCCAAGGCCAGGCCAAGACACATAGGTTTCCTGAGAAGGCTCATTATCTGAGATGCCTTTTCAAACTGTTCTTCTTTAAAAATCTGTTCAATAGTCAAAAAGAAACTGATTTTTTTGACAAAATATATATACATCCTGGCTATGGTCTAAACAGGGTGTTTATTATGTGTTCTGCACAGAACAAACATTTTAACTTCTTTGGAAATATTTTTCACAATTTTCCCTCACTTAGAGAATTAGATGCCCACAGCTAGCTATTCAAGATAGCAGTATATTCCATACATTCATAGTAATACACTTGTATCCAAAATGTGTTTTAACGTTCTTCTGTTTTTGTATTGGCAAAGTATTTCTCCTTTTCTATAGTCTCTTTTCAGTTTTCTTTGGTGATTTCTTTTTCTCAAATCAGCATGTTAAAAGTTATATTAATGGCTTAAATTTTAAACAGAAAAATAGATTGCTTATTCTCCCTAAACAACATGAACAGTTTTCAAATTCAGAATTCCAGTGGACCGACTGCTGACTTAACACACGTATTAGCCCTCGCACCTGAAGTTTGGAAACCTGCCTAGGTCTGCATCACGCAAACTCCCTATGCTGTACGTGTTCCAATATAATCGGGACAGATGGCCAGTGCCAGTGTGGACTAACTTTCAAATTCCATTCACTACTAGCATCAACTTACATTTTGCTGCTTATATAGAAATCACACTTGAAAATCATATTTCCAATTAATTCTAAAAACCTCCAGAGCCCTTTTGGGAATGGCACTCTTAGAAGGCACCTGCACAGCTTTTCTGCTGCCCTGCCTGTGCCCATCAGCGCACATTTCAGCCCTGTGAGGCAAGTTTGCTTTTATAATTCTTCCACTTCTTTTTCATTCAGGATTCTCAGCAAAATCCTTAGCTCCTCCCCACCACGCCCGGGCTCCCACCAGCCTAGCCCTCCTCCAGCCACTTCCTGACCTGAGCCACCAGCCACCTGTGGACACAACCACAAAGATGGAGGCCATACGCACTTGGGCTCTTCTGGTCCCGTGATGCTTCACAAACCCCTACAAGACTAGGTTACTAGAGTGTTGAAGGATCAATGTTCACGGGGGCGCACCCCTCCACGGGTGGTCCCACCATCCTATGGTGACAGTTGTCCCCTGCCACCTCTGCAGTTCCAATAGGTTAGGCACTCCCTAACATTGGGCCCGTTGAAAAATGGAAAAGGAAGGCTGTTTATTGCAAAGACAAAAGGAACAGATAATGCCCCTCAGGTTTTTATGGTTTACAGTGAGTGGGGCTTTACTGCCACCTCCTGGATCACTGCTTGGTAGCGCTGTGGTGTTCTGGGCAGAGCAGAGGCCAAGGGTGTCATCCTAGTGGAATTGATGAAAGGCCGACTGCAGCCACCCCTAAGGTCAGATGTTTCATAACTCCCCTTAAATAATTCCTATCCATCCCATCAGAACTGAATTCTCCTTCATCCCTCTACCTGAGGAGGGAGAACTGCTTATCTCATTAAATTATTTGCTTCCAAGACCCAACAGAAGAAAGAGGACCAGACCACCTTACTTAAGAAGAAATGTGTAATTAAAACTGCATTCTGGTTACATTGCATTTCTCAGTAAAGAAAAATTTTGATCTACAATATAGTTTGAGCTATATTATCAGAATTTGGTATTTGTCTTTGTTTTTGGTAGGGAGGAAACACATCTACAGAAGAAAATCTCTAATAGTCAAGCTAACACAGGTATCTGCTTTTTAAAAAACCTTTAATATCTCTACTCGCAAAAGGAAAAACTCAAATGGCCAAGAAATACATAAATAGAAAAAATATGGGATGCTGGGATAGCTCAGTGGTTGAGCGCTTGCCTGCAATAGCGAGGTCTGGGATTCGATTCCTGGTCCCAGCCCATCAAATCCATACAATGAGCTGCACAACTGGTTACCCCCAGGATGGCTCAGCAGCAAAGGTTCTCGCCTCCCATGCAGGAGGCCCCCAGTTCAGTTCCCACCCCATGTGGCCCCACATCCAACTGTGTGGAAAGAAACCATGTCACAACTAATGATGTACAACCATGGAGACTGCTCTGGGTCCTCCTATCTTTCTCTCTCTCTCTCTCTCTCTCTCTCTCTCTCTCTCTCTCTCACACACACACACACACACACACACACCCCTCTTCTCTCAAAACAATAAATCTAAAAAAAATATGAAAATGTGTAAGCTCAGTAATAATCAAGAAAATATAAACTAAAACAAGATAATTTTTGCCCATAAACTTGGTGAAAATGGAAATTAACATCTGAAATGGCATCAGTATGGGGAAATAGACCTCATGCACTATTGGTGGGAATGTAAATTGGTACAGTATTTTTGGAGGACAATTTGACAGAATCAGTCAAAATCTAACATGAATATACCTTTCGCAGTTTCAACCGTTCGTCTCTGGTAGCATTGTGATGGTTTCTCCAGCATTCGTTCTTTCATTTCCCTGGCTTTCTAGAAGCCAGGTGGTTCTATGGGTAGGCTGTCATTCATCTGAACCAATCAGCATAACCCCATTTCCCTTTGCTTCCATTATTAACTCAGACAAAGGAATTTAACAGAGGCCCAAGCTAATCAGTGCACACCATTCCCCTGGCTAAAGTACTTAATTCAAGGTGAGCTGTATCCAAATTTGGCTTAATCAGAGTGAGGTTTTCTTTGATGGCTAGGGGGACTCACTTCCTCCTCTGTAAGTGAATGAGGAAACATGTAGCTCTGGGAGTCTAACCTCCTAAAGTTTATATTTTCTAAACAAAAAGTAGTAATTTAATTGATTCCATATTTAACTAATCATGATCATATATTTATTTCAACAAACATGCATGGCTCTATTTTTATTGAGTGACACTGAGTAAATTCCTTAAACTTTTAAAGCCTATTATCTTGCCTGTAAAATATGACAAATATTCCCATCTTTATAATTTAGGAATATTATTATTACTATCACATAGAAATCATTGTGCTACTCAGGGGTCTCCAAACTATGGCCCATGGGCCGCATCCGGCCCACAAGTCCCTCTCATCCGGCCCGTGGAGACCTTTTTATCTGAATAAAATAATATTAAATAAATAATTAAAAACAACATCTATGTTTTGATTCTTTTTTATTTGGACCTCGAGTGTGTAGTTGGCCCCCAAACTGCTGTTTAATAGTTAATGCAGCCCGCGGGCTGAAAACTTTTAGATAAAATGTAGTTTCCAATCTTTAGAAACACAGAAAATTTAGTGGAGCAGTGACATTGGATATTGTTCTTGCCCATGTACCTTCAGAATCTGGCCCTGACTCTTCTAGAGGGTCTAGAAGCAACTGAATAAACAGCTTTTCTACTTAAAATAACATTTACTGGGGGGCTGCCAGGATGGCTCATCAGGTTAAGTGCTCACTTTGTGGCCACAGGGTCCAGAGATCAAGTCCTGTCCCCGGCCTATGTGGACCCATATGCTGAACTGGGACATGCTTCCCATGTAAGAGGAGGCCCCAGGCCTGGTTTCTGCCCTGTGCAGCCCAACATCCACCTGTGTGGAATAAAACTATGTCAAAAAGTGATGATGTACAGCTGTGGCGACTGCTCTGGGCTCTCTCCCTTTTCTCTGTCAAACAATAAAATTAAATCTTAAGAAAAGAAAAAAAAAAAGCATGCAGTGGGGAGACAGACCAGTAGGTAAACATGTATGCAAAAGGAGTGATGATCCTATGAAAAAGGCTAAAACACAGGTTGAGAAGAAAAGTAACCAACTGAAACACTGTTGTCATGGGGTAGCAAGATAGTTGTCAAGTCTAGCAGCAATATTAATGGAGATCACTTTAGAGATCTAGAGGCAAGGAGATAGCTGAAGGAGAAAAACTGACATAAAAATCTGCTCTCTTGACTGATAGGAGATTCTATCCTAATTTAGGGACAGAAAAACACTCTGAATTGAGATATTTTAGTTTCATTTCTCTGATTCTTATTTTCATTCATGTTAAACAACAATACATTTTCCAAAATTTTGTTAAAACCTTCCTCATTTCTATAGATGACCCTGCATGGCAAAGTAGAACAATAAGGCTATTGGGGGGAAATAAAATTTCACTGAAAGCAAAGAAAAAGTGACCTTTTATGGATTTTGTTTTGTTTTTAAAAAAGAATGTGTCAGTATATAATACATTCAATGCCAGATATCCATAAACATCTATAAACACAGAGTTCTAAATCACAAGTTACATACAAGTGATGACAAGTGACATTAAGATTTGTGGTAGGGTACTTCTCAGAAGGACATGGTAAGAAACAGATAAACTGTACGTTCAGTACATTTTCAAGTTTTTTCACATCTGAAGCTATCAAGAGAAAAAAAATAAGACCCTTTAAAAAACAATGTGACAATTTCATACAGAGGAGTGTTAAAGGCCTATTTCTATCATAAAAACACTTAACACAAAACAGTAGAAAAAATCCATTTAGTTCAATTCACTAGGACCAGCCTTAAAGACTCAGGAGCAGTGACCCTGGTGTTCTAATTCCCTACCAGTGAGTGGTTTGGGTGGTTATTCAGGGATGTCTAACCTTTTGGCTTTCCTGGGCCACACATAAAATATATTGATACTAACAATAGCTGACGAGCTAAAAACAAAACAAAATAAAATAAATAAATTACAAAAAAAGAAAAAAATCTCCTGTTTTAAGCAAGTTTACACATTCATTTGTGCTGGGCCTCATTCAAAGCCATCCTGGGCCTCATGCGGCCCATGGGCCACACGTTGGACAAGCTTGGGTTATATGGAGGAGGGCTTAGAAAGTAAATCAATCATATTTTCTATCTAGTCTGATGCACAGTTTAGTACAGATCCAGCCTTATATTGTAGTACAACTAAGATAAAGAAGCCAATAATGAGAGAGTCACACAAGGCAACCCATCTTCTGTTTCCATTTCAATAAGAAGTCGGCTATTTTAACCAAGCAAGGGATTCTCAATCAGGAGAATGAGGTTTTAAGACTGAGTCTGTCACAACTTTTACCAGCAGAAATTTTGCATATAGAGATGGCACATTCATTTTATTGTACAGAAATTAACATTCCATCCATACATGCAAAATTTTCAAAAAAGAATGATCAGATTTCAGATGTATTTGTTAAATACCATAGAGTACTGATTCACTATTTATAGTCCCTTAAGTAAATGGAAATAAAAACCATCTATTGAGCGCAATAACATATATTTATTAATTTTAAAATATACAAACACACAGCAAGCCCATTTCCCCCAACCAGTAATACACACGTTTCCTATTAGTATGTGATTTAATCATATCATTGTAAGGAGAGACAAAGTAACATTAAACTGAAAAAAAAATTACTTTGGTTCAGTATCTATAGACCCAATTTGGAAACTCTTTTTCAAGTAGCTCTCCCAAGGTTCTAACCAGGTGTGATCCTCGAGTCTCAACTGGGACTTACAGTAAATAATTTTTACGTCCTTAATTCTAAAGTTCACGAACTGTTTTAACAGATAAAAGATGTCAAAAGCAAATACAGAAATGAGAAGGTAACTTCTAGACCCTCAGACATTGAGGTGATATTTTCACACTGATATTTAAATAAAAATAACATTGAAATAAGTTGGACAACAACTTAGCTTTTAAGTATTGTACGTTTTCTGTGTTGTCATTTCTGTTCGCAACATTTTTTAACTTAAAAATAGTATTTTAATGTGAAGCTATTCATTCCTCATACCGATTTCGTTCAGCATGTTAGCCATACCAATCTAGTCAAACACCTGGTGAGAGGTTAAAGCCAGAGCTTCAAAATCAAGATCAAATTTTAATTGAGCCACCTACAGACTTCTACATTACAGCTCCTTATTTTGTCTCTGCCTGAACGTCCTACTCTTTTGAGGCCCAAGTGTGTATGGTCAGAATTTCAATATTCAGTTCCACAGAGTAAGTAATAAAGAAGAGTGCTAGTTAAATTCTTGGATTAAGTACTAGTCAATGCCTTTTAGTAAAAAACAACACACTTATATGGTGATGAAAAGAGAAGGAAAAACAAAACAGTTAATTGGTTAAGGCAAACAAAGCATACAATTTCTGTTCCCCTTAATAATCATTGTCTACAATGATAAATACAAAGCATGACTGAAAACCCAGAAATCAAAAACCTGGAGCCAAATTGGTTTAACTCTCCCACTTAAAAGTTGTGGACCAGTGCACTGGAAAGCATGTGTGCACTGTAGGTAAATAATTTTTCACCTTAGTTAAAAGCTTTAGGGTTAAAAAGCCTAAGTGTTTGAGAACACAGGAGACAAAAACATCTCTGGGTTCTATCTAATATCTCTGGGATATTAGGTAGATATTCTGTCTATTATCACCTTCAAATTATCAGTGGATAGGAGTGAAGTTCCTAACAGTGGATACTGCTTCCCCAAAGCCTCCTCAGCTGTGAGTTCAATAGCAATTGGCCCAGAGAAGAATAACCTGTCCTAGTCAGCTGATAACCGTGCCTCCTATCTCCTAACTTGTATGCATATCTCTTTTGTTAATGAGAAATAAGTATACCACTCCAAGGTATACCTACAAAATTCTTTGCCACTCTTGTTCCTGCACATAGGAACATTAGCACCAGAACTTTACACTGCAGAGGACTGACTATCCAGTGTCAGCCATGCTGTCATTAGAAGTAAAAGATTGCTTTGTGAAATTTGCATTAGTGTGGTTCTTAGAAGATCATCAGAGAGGAAGATTCCCATGGTATACTGATCAAACATCAACAATAATCACAGAAAACAAAGAAATAACAGCTACCCACAGAGAGCAGTTACATATCTCCTTAAAGCCTAGAAATAGGATTTTTAAATGTGTTTTTATAGTTAAGTTAGGGAAAATAAAACATTTTTCTCTTACTGATCCTAGTTTTTCATTTTCTTTAACTGATCCTAGTTTATAACACTCACCTCACCAAACCCACTCCTAAATAAATGTACGCATTTATATAGATAACACATAAAGTTCAATGTATAAGTAACACACCTTTTATAATGTTTCTCTTTTTCTCTTTTTTACTCACTTTTAATCTTAGATAAGTTTACATACACAACTTACTAATAATAAATATACACTCATAACAAGAAGTATATCACCATTCATTGGATATATCTTGAAATAGTATCTATGAACTTGAAAGGTAATAGGATAACAGTTGGGAGGCACACTTGCTCAATCTTCCTATGAAACACCTGGGAGTCTTTGTCCCTCCTTCTGTAAGATGTTCCTCAGAAAATGCAGGCAGTTCAGAAGTAAATGATCAAAACCAGAAATATCTCCTCCTAGAATGTCAGCACTTTCATTGCAAGAGGATGTCATCTCGAGTGCTAGAGCAGCATCTAAAAGCACAGGGGGATATATGCCACCAAATATTTTACATCAAGTCTTTCTAGATTCATGGAACATAAAATCTTCCTATGGGGAAGTAGGGATGGCTCAGTGGGTTGAGCACTCGCTTTGCAGCCCCAGAGCCCGAGGATCGAATCCTGGCTCGGGCCCAGGTGGACAAATATGCTGAACTGGGTGTGCCCCCAGTTCAGTTCTTGCAGGGTCCTATGCAGGAGGTTCCCAGCCCAGTTCCTGCCCTGTGCAGCCCCACGCCTACTTGTGGAGTGAAACTATATGGAAAACTAATGCTGTCAACTATGGAGACTGCTCTGGCCCCTCCCCCTTCTCTCTATCTCTCTCTGTCTGTCTCTCTCTCTGTCATAAAACAATAAAAATAAATCTTAAAAAAAAAAAATCTTCCTAGATTTTATGTCCCATGAAAGGTTATACAGCTTTAACTATGAGAAAACAGACCTACCCAGTTCAGAACCAAAATGACACTCAGTGCTGGTGTTCCATTCGAGGTAAGTTACCCTCTGAATCATCTGACAAGGGAGATCCTGGTACCTATAAGTTAATAATCAAGTGTTATAGGTTCTTAGTAATTGTAAAAGTCCCAGGCCCCCAATGCCCAATTCTTGTTGTTCAAATATCAGTTTAAAATTAACTATCCATACCTCAAGTTGCTTGCACAGAAGAAGACGAAGTAAGGGGCTGTTATTCTTTGATCTCTTTGTTGGTACATATGATAAAAGACACTTCTGACATTCCAGGGCAGTCTAAACTCACTACAACCCCTCTCCTGCTTATTGTCAAACAAACAAAACAAACACACACAAAAACTCTTTTGGGAAAGTAAAAATATAAATAAAAAACAAAAAACTGAGGATTAAAGAAAGGAGTCAAAACTTGGAGATGAGACACTTCATGTGGAGGTAGTTTTCCAGTTTTTTTGTTTTTCACTCCCAAGGCTTTACTCAAAGAGCCACCCTAGTTTCAGAGTAGTAAGGAAGTGCAAGAGGCTAAAAGTCTGAAAGAAACTCCATCTTTATAGCCAGAGATACCAGGAAAAGGGATTCTTGCAGGCCAAAAGGTATGGGGGTAATTCTGGAGGGAAGAGAGCTAGAGAAGGGAATCCTCCAATTCTATATAAACCCACAGAAGTCTCAGCCAACTCCTGAGGTATGCATGCATGGGATAGCTCCAAACCAGCATAGCAAAGGCTCAGATGACTGAGCTAAGATTGGAATTACCTGCACAAGTCACCGAGTAACCCCTGACCTACCGGTATGCAAGTGCAGGACAGATGCAAACCAGGATAACAGACTTAGAGCTGAGATTTGTTCCACCTCTCACAGAAGCTAAGGCAGAACTTAACAGTTTGAACCAAACTGCTATAACAAAAATTTCAACATTCTCCAGAGTATTATAACAGGACCCAGAGGCTACACAGTGTAATGTCCACAATGTCCTAAATACAATATAAAATTACTGGAAAGACATAAAACATCCAGAACAGTGTGATTAATTCTCAAGGGAAAAGGTAATCAACAGATATCAATCCTGATGGCCTAGATGTTGGAACTTTACATGCAGGTGTGTGTGTGTGTGTGTGTGTGTGTGTGTACACACACTTTAAAGCAGCCATTATAACTATTTTACAAGAGGTGAAGGAAAACATACTTGAAATGAAGGGACAGAAATTCTTACTAGAGAACTAGAAGCTCTAAAAAAGAACCATATGGCTTTTTAAAGAGTACAGTATCTGCAATTTAAAAACTTTATTGGATGGAAATGACAAAGAGTCAAAAAACTTGAAGATGGACCAATAGAAATTACCCAGTCTTAAGAAGGAACACAAAAAAGACTGAAAAGCATGAAGAGAGTCTCAGGAACTTGTGAGAAAATGCCAAGAGGGCTAATATATATATCATTGGAATCTCAGAAGGAGAAAAGAAAGAGATTATGGGAGAAACAAAGTTTTTGAAGAAATAATGACCAAAAACTTTCCCAATATTTTTAAAAGAGATGCTTACAGATATAAGAAGCTTATGAAACCCCAAACAGGATACAATCAAAGAAACCTATGCCTAGCATATCACATTCAAACTAATAAACATAAAAGATGAAGATTAGATTCTAAAAGAAGCTAGAGAAAAATGAAACAATACATACAAGGGAATAATAATTCAAGTGCCGGGGAAGCTGGGATGGCTCAGCGGGTTAAGCACTCGCTTTGCAGCCCCAGAGACCGAGGATCGAATCCTGACCCTGGCCCGTGTGGACCCATATGCTGACTGGGGTGTGCTTCCCATGCAGGGGGCCCCCAAGCCCAGTTCCTGCCCTGCGCGGCATCCATCCACCTGTATGGAATGAAACCATGTTGAAAACTGATGATGTACAACTATGGGGACTGCTCTGGGCCCTCCCCCTTCTCTCTGTCTGTCAAAAAACAGTAAAATCTTTAAAAAAAAAAGTAATTCAAGTGCCTAAGAATTTCCCCCCAGAAATCATAGAGATCAGGACAGAGGAATAACATCTTTATAGTCCTGGTGGGGGGGAGGGGATTTTTAAACCACCTACCAATTTAAATTTTATATCCAGTGAAAATATATTTCAGGAGTAAAGGCAAAATCAAATAAAGAAAAACTAAAAGAGTCTATCTCCGTCAGACCTGCTCTGTGAGAAACGCTAAAGGAAGTTTTTCAGGCTGAACAAAAATAACACCAGAAAATAAAACTATGATCTTTAAGAAAGATGAAGAACAGAAACAGTAACTAACTAGGTAAATATAGAAGCTTTTTATTCATAAATTGTTTAAAATATTTATGATTATTTAAAGCAACAAGTATGATATAGTATAATAGAGTTTTCAATGTATGTAAATATAATACATATGTTAACTCTAACATAAAGTTCAGGTTGGGGGAAGGAAAATATGTTTGCAAGGTTTCTATATTTTATAAGTGACATAATATTTACTCTAAGTAGACTGTAAAAGATTATTTACATATTCTGTAACCCCTAGAGCACTCACCAAAAATAATAATAATAATAATAATACAGACATCCTCCAAAACCCAATACTAAAATTATTCAAGTACAAAAGAAGACTAGGAAGGAAAAACTAAGAAACAAACAAAAAACAAATCATTTTAAAAAAACAGAGCTAAAGCCAAACATATCAATAGTCACATTAATGTTAATGACCTAAATATTCAGTGGTAATCAGAATTCCCCCAAGATTCCTACCCATGGTTAGTCAATCAAACTAAATTAACTACCTCTGTGAAGGGACTTTGCACATGGAATGAATATTACTTATTAAACACCTAAGCCTAAAATAGAGAGATTATCCTGGTGGGCCCAAGGTAATCACATGCACCCTTAAAAGCAGAAAAGTGAGTTAGAGATGAGGCAAAAGGGGAGGTAAGTGCAAGTCCAAGAGTCAAAAGGATTCAGCCACTGTTGCTGGCTTTGAAGATAATGGAACTAAGTCATGAGCCAAGGAACATGGGTGGCCTCCAGAAGCTGAGAACAATCCCCAGTGTCAACCAGCAAGGAAACAGGGACCTCAGTCCCACATCCATATGGAACTAAATTCTACCAACAACCTGAAGGAGCCTGGGAATGGATTCTCCCCTAGAGCCTCCAGAAAGAAATGCAGCCCTGCTGACATCTTGATTTCGGCCTGTGAAACTCTTAAGAAGAGAAGCAGCTGTCCCCGGGCTTCTGACCCACGGAAACTGAAATAATAACTGCATATTGTTTTAAATTTGTAGTAATTTGTTAGCAGCAATAGAAAATTAACACAAAGAATTGGAATTGACAGAATGGATACAAAGGAAAGATCCTACTCATTTGCTATTGGCAAAAGGAACACTTTAAACATAAAAACCAGATAGGTTGAAAGTAAATGAAAAGTAAAAAGGATATATCGTGAAAATAAATAAGTATAAGTATGCTGGAGTGGCTATTTTAATCTCAGATAAAATAGACTTCAAGGCACAGAACACTATGAAAGAGATTTCATAATGATAAAAGACATGTATCAGGAAGACAAAACAATTGGAAGTGTGTATGTACCTAATAATAGAGATTCAAAATGCATGAAGCAAAATAAACAGATGTAACTGATAGAACTAAAAAAAAAAAATTGAGAAGGACATACAAGATCTGAAAAACACTATCAACAGCCTTAACCTAATTTCACATTTACAGAACATTAGATTCAACAACTAAAGAATATACATAATTTTCAAGGGAACAAGGTTCATCACCAATACAGGCCATATACTGGGCCATAAAACACGTCTCAGTAAATCTAAAAGAATCAAAACCATACAGAGTATATTCTTTGACCACATGGAATTAACTTAGAAGTCAATAATAATAAAATATCTAGGAAAATTTCAGATAGCTAACTATGAAACAACACATTTCTAAATCATTCATGGGTTACAAAAGAAATTAGAAGAGAAATAAGAAAATGTTTGCACTGAGTAATAACGAAACTATAACATATTAAAATTTGTGATATGTTGCTACAATGCTTAAAGGAAAAAGTGTGTAGCTGTGTGTATATGTACATAATGTGTGTAAGTGAGTGGGTGTGGGGGAGTGGAGACAGAGTCCATGGATTATGCAACGCTTTACTTACAAAAATATATCTTGAAGACTGTTCCAGAAGGTACATACCATCTTTCCCCAAAAGTAAGACATCCCCCTGAAAATAAGACATAGCGCATCTTTGGGAGCAAAAATTAATATAAGACACTGTCTTATTTTTGGGGAAACAGGGTAAGACACTGTCTTATTTTCAGGGAAACAGGGTATAAGACACTATCTTATTTTCGGGGAAACAGGGTAATAGACTTTTATAAGTGTGAAATTTTGTGTCTGTGTGTGTGTGTGTGTGTGTGTGTGTGTGTGTGTGTGTTACGTACAGAAATGAGATGTAGTTCAATGTACTGATGAATATGGTAATACAAGGCAAGCCACAGCTCCTGCCAGAAGGCTTTTTGTTTTCAGTCACCTATTGTTTCTCTTCCTCAGATTTTCAACACATTAGCTTACATTATTTTGGTGTTAATTTGTGTTTTTCACGACACGTATTTTCTCTTTTATTGTATTTTAAATACAACTGGAAATTGAACATGTAAAGCTAGAGTAAAAATGCAGACCCAGTTTATATGTATATAAAGATTAGTTCAAGACAACAAATAATAATATTGAAGAAACATGGAGGCAGCCAAGACTTTCTTCCATTGCATGATACTAAATTTGGTATGTCAACCGTAAAAAAGTGGTTTTGAACAATAGTACATTCTCAAAGAGCAAAGGAAAAATTCCGTACCTGTAAAATCCACATTATATTTAAGTTTAGAAGTATAGAAATAATTTATTGAGACTCTGTAGTTCCTAAATGTCAAATTTGTGACAGCAAATAATCTTCATAACATCAGGAATTTGTTTAGTTTTGATTATGTTGCTACAGAAATTGTTGGCAAGAGATAAAGCAAAGCAACAACAGTTAATAAAACTTTTTGTCAGTATCATTGGGTACTGCCTATGGAATTTGTTATCCTCAACAATATTATTCCCCTTTGTAAAGCTCTACAAATTAATTTAAGAAGTACCAGCAGAAAAAAGTGTCCACGTTGATACAGAGGCAACATACAGTTGCTCTCTAAGAAACTGCAATGCTTACATAACGAGAATGGAAAATTAAATTCCAAAACAAGTTTCCAAACATCAAACAAAGATGAGAAATCTGTTTGAAGAAGTAACCGGAAAGTACAATAATACATATCCAAAGTTTGTAGCAAGTTATAATTGGCTCAGGAGATTAAAAAGTTTGCCAGTTTTTTTTAATATGAAAATGAATGATATGACTATTGACATAAAAGTAGCGGAAACATAAATATTCTCAACAGTTAAGAGAATTTATAGAAAAAAGATGACTAGGAAATAGGGAATCTCTAACATGGATGGAATGGATTGTCTTGCGGGGAAAGTATCACATAGACAATACATTTTGAAAGAATAAAAATATTTCAGAGTTTTGCTTTTTGAAAGATAGGTTATAACTTTGGGGTTAATGTAATGAAATACTGTAAGTCACCATAAAACCTATAGTTCTATAACAGCTGTAGCTAACCCCCACACACACACATACTTTTATTCATAAAAAAAATTGATTACTGTAAGATGAGGAATGTTTACATAAACATATATTTAATAAAAGTACTAAGTACAATAAACTATAAAACAAAGTTTAATAAGCAAAATTTTATAGATCCCACCATAAACCTGCCCAGTTCTGAAGAGCAAACTCTCCCTAAGATACCTTAATAGGAAGCATGAGAGAGACCTGAGTTCCAACCAGCCCACAACGAGTATTTCCATACCTGGTGTAATGTAACACTGGTGGCACGCAAGTCAATAGCGGCCAGGGAAGGAATTCGAGATTCTGAAAGATTTTTGTTCTCTTTCCTTATTAGCCTGGAATTTCGAGCTGCATAAAAATAACCATGAACACAGTGAAAAAATTAGACATTTCTATTAGTTTTTCGCATTCTATATTTGTCCCTTTGTATGTACTTATTGTACCTACGTTTGTACATACTAACATATGTATGTAAAGTCACTATAAATTTTTAATATCATGTTCATTTAACATATATTTTAAATAATGTAAACAAAAGGCTGAAAAAGTGAAAGCATTATAAACATACCTATGCCTTCCAAGGCTCGTAGTTCAGAGAGATGAGTATAGTTTAGTTCAGGCAAACGGACATCTGTCTTTGAATATTCACTTCTTTTCTTATTTGCCTGAAGTAGGCTCTTTTCACTAGTGACCTAATATTAAAATAGTTAACATAAATATGTTAGTTTCAAGGTAAGTTGGACTTGCCCCTCTTGTAACTATTATGTTCGTATTCTGAAATTTATGGAATTGAACGACTAGAATTTGAAGAACATCAATAACATACAAAACAATTTCATCTAATTATTTAGGACTTCTTCCTCAGTCATCTATTAAAATTGCTAATAAGTAAACAACTTGGTTGCTCTGAGTTTCTCCATCTCCTTCTCCCAACAGTGTGGGTCTTGGCAAGCAGTACATAGTTAAAAGATGGGCATCAGCGTCCTGGTCCTTCAGGCCAGCAAAGTCCAGCCTGAGGACACGTGCTGAGCTTTTCAGCACATAGTTGCTATTGTTCACCTTAATTCTGAACAGTTCATTTTGTCACATGTATCACATTTCCTAGCTTGTTTATTGTTTTCCCCATATAACCTTGTTACTCATTTTAAAAATATTTTGCTCTTGTCTTGCTCCTCAGAGTTAGCTATCTCCTAGGAGCACAGTTTATTAAGTAAAAAACTATTAACTTCAATTATTTTCCTAATCTTTCTTAGTATTATTAATTCATAGTTGATAAACTCTGGAAAAAATAATAAATTGAAAAACAGTATAGCACTTCAATTCTGGACCTTTATGAATTTCACATTTTTCTCCATCTATTTCCTTTGAGAACGACAGAAACTCTATTTTTCCCATATTTTCAAAACAGATATGTACAAAGTTTGTATGAAATGCTAAAAGAAAAACCTGCATATATAAAATGAAATCATATATATGTATATATATTATATATACATTATATCGATGTATAATGAAACACACACACAAACACATATAATGACACTGTTAACCCAATGAGGTTCCTTAATGTCTCGTTTAATATTCTGTGAATTATGCCACTCTGCCTCCCAGAAAGTCTTCAGAAGTCCTAAAGTTAGCTTCTGAGTTTTTTTTGGATGTTTCTGTTTGTTCTTTTAATAGAGTAAAGTGCTAAGGTTCTTGGTTCAAATCAGCTAAAAAATAATTAGTTCAAAAAAACTATCTGCAAGTATGAAAAAAGTAGAGTTCAAACTACTAGCTTTACATGAGTAAAATACAAAAGAGATGTTTATAATAATATATTTAGTCACACCTCAGAACTAGCATGAATCATGAGAGAGGGGTATTGATCTTCAACCTAAAAGTTGAAGAAAGTTTAGGCTCAGTTCTGCCTACACTAATTTTCATTAAGAAAAGATTTGAGTGGATCTTCTCCCCACTAATTTTTACCGCCTCTCTTGATTGCCTCTTCCAAAGAAGGATAAACAGAAACAAGATCTAAAATTATCAGCCACTGTTGGTTACGCAATGTCTGAAAGAAGGCTCATATCAATTCCAGCAGAATGATATTGAGTCAGCTACTCTGAAAACACTTGCTGAGCAAAATAATCTTCCAAAGCAGACCAGGAATGTAAAAAAACAGAATATCCACAAAGAAATTAAAAGGTAGGGTATATCAAAAAGGGAAGTACTATGGGTACACAAATTGCAGGCTAAGAAAATTAAAAAAAAAACAAACAAAAAACAATGTCCAAATCATGAAAGACATGAAAAGAAGCCTACTTTTTCAACTCTGAGGATAATGAAAGAAGCAGAGAAGGGAAATCTGTAAGAAAAATACTCTTTTGGGAATATATGCATACTTCCCTTTTCCTTGGCAGAATTCATTCAACACATTTCTAAAGCTGCGTCAATGTGCTAGACACTGTTCTAGATGTGGGGTAGAGCAACGAAAAAAACGAAGAACAGATCCCTGCCTTGGAAACTTACATTACAGTGGAGGAAACACACAATATATAAATAAGAGACTACAGAGGAGGTCAGGTATATGTAATAGGAGAAAAAATAAGCAAGGAGAGGGGATAGAGAGTAATGGGAGACAAAATAAGTTAAAATACTAGGGAAGACCTCATAATAAGGTTTCATGTAAGCCAACAAAATGAAAAATCTATTTTTTTTGGATTATCTGAGGAAAGAATATTCTAAAGCAGTGGAAACAGCAAGTATGAAAGCCCAAAGGGGAGAGCATGCCTGGCCATGTTCCAGGAATAACAAGAAAATCAGTGTGGTTGGAAGAGATTGATCAAGAATGAGAGTAGCTGGGGGTGGGATAGAGGGGTGGGAGGAGTGGGGGTGAATCAGTCATTTCAATCTTTACTCAGAGATGAGAAGCCAATGGAGGTTTCTGAGTGAAAGCATGATGACAATTTAACTTTAAGAAGCATTTTGGTAGCTATGTTGAGCATAACAGTGCTCCTCAGAAGTTTCAGAAAACACATGTACCTTGTACATGATTCTACTATTACAATCTGACACTATGTTTTAACTCGCTGATCCTCTACTACCCCATGAGCTCCTTCAAAAGAAAGATTAATTCATCTCTAGTGTCTTATACTTAATAGGTACTTAATAAACATTTGTTAAACAAAGAAACAGAATACTTCCACCAAAATCTAGAGTGTAAACTAAGACAATTTATCTTCTCCTCAACTCTAAAAAAGAACTGATCACCAAGCATTAGGCTCAGAAAATTTACTGTTACCCAAATAATTAAAACAGATGTTATTTTAATAACATCTTACATTTAAACTTCCAGACTTACAATACTTTAAAACTTATTTAAACTTCAAGTCTTTCACATGTATGACTATGACAGGCAGGGAAATATATGCATAATTAAAGTTCTAATTTATGATATGTCTTCAGATAATATTCTCAGTTCTTCACCATCATATTTAATATTAATAAAAATCTAGAAATGACTAAAGCTTGTTCTTCTACCACTGAGAGTTTACTTACTGATGTGGTCATATTAATAGTATAAATGCCTGATGGAGAATGTTTATTTGATTTAACAAATGGAATACAATACTTCTTGGTTTTCTCATCCATTCTGCAACAACAACAAATTTAAGTTAGAACCAGCAGTAACTATCTTTTAAAGCACAAAACCAAACGATACAGCACCAAGTGGCATGCAGTTTAATCAGAATTTAATCACTATTCTTAAATATACTATGCACAAAGTTCTGGTAAAACACTCTGTCCTTTACCATTACAGTCATGCCTCCCACCCAGTCCCAAATTCCAACCAAATAAATTACCTTCCTATCAACAAAATTCCACAAAAGGAGATTCTTGGTACCACTGAATGCTCACACTCACACCACACAACAACAGACCTTCAAAGCCAATCATCTCTTTTATTATGAAAACCTCCTTTCATGTTATTAGACTAGTTGTAGATTCTCTTCACCTTACACAACACAACCCTACTTTCTTAGGACTCAGGTTAACTGTGTGACCAAATGCTAATAATTTTCATCACATGGGCCAAAAAGTCTTTTGAGACTGTAACATGACAAGAATGAATAGCATTCAGAAGCCTGAGAGTAACACAGTGGGGCTGAATTCATAATCACTTATAATTTGTAAATACATCTTTAAACAACCATCTGTTCTTATTTTTCTAATTCATACCTGTAACTCCGAACTCCTGGGATAGATCCCATTCCAGAATTAATACTGGGAGCTACTGTAGAAAGATTGTGTGTAAGTGGGGGTATTGCCACGCCTGGATTCCTTATGTGGTCCACACTGCCATTGTTGCAATCTCTGAGGCTTGTTGAAGGCACTGTTTTAATATGGCTCATCCTGTTGTCATGGAGACAGCTGGCATTTGAAGCTCGACTGATTTTTTCAACTTTTTCTCCATCAATTTTTGACCCTTTTATTTTAAATACTTTAGAATCCTTAAATTTGGGATCAGCACAGGCATCCTGACCATTAATAAAAATGTTAACATTAATGATCTAAGGAGAATGAATCATCTTTTCCTATGAAGTACTTGTCAACTAAAGCACAATTCCATAGATAATCACCATTTTGTGCCCCTGTTTTCTTTATTCTACCTATGGAATTAAAATTAAACCTGAGATTCTTGATCAGACATTTATTTTGAAGGAAAATGCAATTCACACTAGCTCTGATATATGACGGCTGCCCAGAAGTATCCAGCCATGTAATATGAAAAATAGAGGCATTTATGGCTGGATTTTTTCTGGATAGCTCTTGTGTACGAATATATATATATATATATATATATATGTATATATATATATATATATATATATATATATTCTCAGTTCTTCACTATATATATATATTAGACTCCCAGATAACTGGCATCCATGGGAATTCATAGATGCTAGATAAATATAAGTAGACTCTCTGTTAACTGGCACTTAAGCAACCAGCACTCTCAAGCAACCGGCAAAAAAAAGTTTGCCGGTTGCTTGAGTTCTGGTTAACGAAGAGGAGAGTCTTGTGTGTGTGTGTACCACATTTATAGGATATATACACATATCAAATCTATATATATTTCAGTGGGAAAAAACATGGAGGAGGAATCAAGCATGTTCACTTTTCTTCTTACATATTTAAAATCAGAGAACACAAAATTGAGAAGTCTACTTTTGATTTGAGTAGATGGGAGTGGGTTGGTGGTAGGTTTGAATTGAATTACCTTGCCAAGAACAGATTCTGGATAACTTTCCGAGAAATATAAACTTCAAATAAATACTCAAATCTCAATTTTAAAATGTTCTATCTACTTCAGATAAAATTCTAAAAATGATATTTTTCTCTCCTATCATTTAAAGGAACAATATGGTGCGCATGTGTGTTTGTGTCCATGTTAACAGCAGACTCTCATTTAACGGAACTCAATAACTGGCACTCTCAAGCTACCGACACAAATAATCTCTTATTTTTTGTCAGTTGCTTAAGAGTTTTGCTGGTTGCTGAAGAGTGCCAAGTACACTTATCGGGCATCCACCAATTTCCATGGGTGCTGGTTAACTGAGAGTCCACTGTATTTGTATATGGGTGTCCACACGCATGCTTAAATGTTCTTGGGTGAGTGTGATTTTCTAACAAGCCCTACTGTACATTCTGGTACACCGCAGGCACTCAATACAGGATATGTTATGATTTTTTAAAACAGGTGATGTTTATAGAGAAGATACATTTTTACAACAAATCTAAAAGTTAACTTGTTCACCACTCTGAACATTTTTTTTGAATTTTCATTTTTTTCCCTCCAAAATCTTATGAATTTGTTAAATTTAAGTTTTAATACACTTATTAAAATGTGGATATTTACCTGCACCACAAGGGTTTTTCTCTCCTCACGTAAGGAGTCATCTTTTTCCTTTTCTTTCTTTCTGTTTCGGGATTTTTTAGACAAAGAAATATTTCTGGCATCTTTCTGTACTTTTAACTGTAGTTCCTGAGAAAACCTACATAAAAACACATTCATCAATAAAAGAAAGTTGTATGAGACATATAAATCCAGAAGAAAAATTGGTTTTCATGATTTTTTTAAAAATTGAGTATTAAACTAGACTGCGTTATTTAAAATGAGAAGTATGACCTAGATTAGTGGTCTTCAAAAGGTACTCCATAGACCCCTGGGAATTACTGAGAACCTTTCAGGAGGTTCACAGGGTTAAAGTTATTCTCATCTTAATAAGATGACATCCTTTTCATCATGGTAACATTTATTTGCAATGATGGTCTAAAAGCAATTGTGGGTAAAATTGCTGCTGCCTTACCATGAATTTGAAACAGTGGCACCAAATGGTACTAGCAATTATTGTATTTTTCATAGCCACACATTCTCAGTTTAAAAAAATAAAGACAGCTTTGTTTAAAGCTGTCCCTGATAAAAACTAGAAAGTATTAATTTTATTAACTCTAAACCCTTAACATGTTTTTTTCCATACTCTGTATGACAATATAGGAATATGCAAAACACCTCTGCTGCAAACAGAAGGGCAATGGTCATCTTATGAAAAACCCAGCAAGATTGTTTCAGACAGAAACTAAATTAGCCACTGTTTTCATGGAACATTTTTTAACTGAAAGAAAGACTGACAAAAAGTATGGTGATTCAGACTCAAGGGTATTTGGCAGATACTTTCTTTTAAAAAATGAACAAGAAGCTTGTTACTTCATGGAAAACAGCTGATAATATTTGTCAATGATAAAATTCAAATTTTAATGCAAAATTAGGATTTTGTTAAACTTGTATCCACTACTCTGAGCTTAGCAGATTCCCAATACTGAAAGACTTCTTTGATGAAAGAGATGGTGACTTTTTGATAATTAAATAATGAAATATTGAGTAAGGTCAACATTTTAATGATATAATGAAATTTGTCAACATTTTAAAGATCTGCATAACTTAGCTAAACAATATTTTCCAAAAGACTAACATATGATGTTACAAAAGTATATAACAGGAAAAAGATCTATTCAAAGTGTAAGATACACAAATGGATGTTAATGTAACAGGGTAAAAAAAGTTCATTGATATGGTTTCAGATTTCACAATGCAAACAATCTTTACTGTCAAGTTTCAGTATAGCATCAAAGTGTTTGTTATAGAATCAAAGAAGAATACTCACAATTATCTAAAAGGGCTATGAAAATGCTCCTCCATTTTCCAACAATATATTTGTGTGAGGTCAGAGTTTCTTCATATATTTCACCCAAACCAACATACCACAACAAATTGAATACAGAACCAAATATGAGAACCCAGGTATCTTTTACTAAGCTAGATATCAAATAGATTTGCTAAAATATAAAGCAACACCATTGCAACTCATCTCATTATTTTTTGTTTAATCAGCTGCACTGATGCCAGCAGCTCAAACAGCACAAGAGAACATGCCAGCCACTCTGGCACCCACTGGTGTGGCACACATCAAGGTTTCCAGCACATCAGTAGTGCCAGCAGTGTCATAGGACTGGGTATGGTGTGAGTTTGGCAGTAACAGGAGATAGCTCTTTTGCAAATGCATCAGCATCCAAGATGATGGCATCGCACAGCTGGTGGAAACAAAGAACTCAATGACCTGAGTGGATGTCACCACAGGAAGACAGAAGGAAAAGTATGAAGTGCCTGCTTTGTGCAAACCAAGAGCCCTAGTTTGGTGAATTCAGGGGACCGCTCCTATGAATTCTGTTATTGCTAAGGGTAAATGGAGGTAGGGTGGTAAATATCTCAGATCTTATCAAAGTAGCTGGGTAGAGAAATAAGAGAAATACTACTGGTTACTGTTATGGAGGCATTATTTTGACTGTAGGTTGGTGTGACCTGGAAAACATGAGTCAGTACTATACCTTTCAGCAAATCCATCCATACGAAAAAAATCATGGTGCAGGAGCTCAGCACAGAAGGGCCTTTTGTTCGGATCAATATGTAAACATTTCTGGAAAACCAAAAAAACACATACAGCTCATATAAAAAACAAAACAAAAAAAACCTGCCTACATTTAAGTCTCTATAGAAAATATACGTATCTTCATAGTCAATGAATTTAAAACATCTATAATAAATAATAAAAAATAAAGCACAGATCTAGACAATGACCATCAATGGTTGCTAATATCACTGAAAGGAAGACCACCAGACATTCAGTGCCTCCAGATGGAAATATACAAACACTTAGGAAGTAGTATTGCCAAAAAATCAATCTGATTATGATCAAACGCTTGCTCTACTTTAAATTTTTAAGAAATACAGAACACAGAGGAACATACTAAACTATACTATGTGAGAAATTTTAAGGGACAACCTAGTTTCTTCAACAAATAAATGACAAGGTTTAAACAAACAAACAAAAAAAGAGATAAAGAGTTTCTAAATGAAAAATCTTAAAAGACAAATCAACCAATTGCATGGTATGTAGACTTCATGTGAATCCTAATTCAAACTATAAAAAGAAATTACAAGGAAATCAATGAAACTCTGAGCACTGGGCAGGTATTATATGTCGTTAAGGAATTATTATGAATTTTTAAAATTTGAAGCCCTTGCAGAATGGAAGGGAAAGGACCTATTCTGTGCTTATTACTGTACTAGATGCTTTATCAGGGGTATCCAATCTTTTGGCTTCCCTGGGCCACATTGGAAGAAAAAGAATTGTCTTGGGCCACACATAAAATACACTAATATTAATGATAATGGATGAGCTAAAAAAATCACCAAAAAAGCTCATAATGTTTCAAGAATGTTTACGAATTTGTGTTGGGCCACATTCAAAACTGTCCTGGGTTGCATGTAGCCCACAGGCAACAGGTTGGACAAGCTTGCTTTATGTACATGATTTTATTGTAATGCAGGCCAGCCTTGTTCTGATTAATTAGAACCACTCAATGCCAGTAAAAATAAAAGGGACTTAATTAAGTAGCTTTAAATGAACAAGAAAAGTTCTACAAATAAGTAGAAAAAATATAATATCTGAAATTTGCTTCAAAATACAACAAAAAAAGTGAGTAGGGTATAAAGAAGATGGTCAAAAGGTTGTTAACTGTTGAAGCTAATAAGAGGGTTCATTATTCTGCTATTCTTCTTACTTTCTTTTCTATATCTGAAAATGTTTTAAAAGTTATACAATTCTACTGTAAGGGACATAAGTTAGACAATAGTTTTATTTTTATTCTGTTTAAATCTCTTTACAGATGGATCATAGAGCTGGTCTCAATAAAAAATATTTGCATCTGTTATAAGATTACATAGCAAAGTAGAAATGTATTATTCTAAGAACTTAATATAAATAGTTATAAGCTTACTAAACTTTTTAAATGAGTTACTTAAGGAACTGAAAAAGCAAAAAATATCTGTGAAAAATGCTATATAATCCTGGTGTTTTAGAAATACATATATATATTTTAAATATTTTATTGTTTGAGAGGAAAGACAGAGGGGGAGAGAGAGAGAAAAAAGAGAGAAGTGGGGAGGGCCCAGAATAGTCCCCATAGTTGTACACCATTAGTTGTGACATGACTTCATTCCACACAGGTGAACATGGGGTTGCACAGGGTGAGAACCAAACCAGAGGCCTCCCACATGGGAGGTGAAAAACTTAGCCACCAAGCCATCCCACAGCTCAGCATATAGGTTTGCATGTGCTGGGGCCAGGACTCAATTCCTGGACCTCTCAGTTGTAAGGCAAGCACTCAACCTGCTGAACTATCTTGGCACCCCCAGAGAAACATATTTTATCAGTACCTTAGGACAATTATATCTAATAAGAAATTTTTGAGCTAATAATTTCAAAATGTCCACTTTTAAAGACAATTTGATCCACTGAGAATCTCCCTAATATTTTACTCAGTCAAATACAAGGCAAAGGTGCTCATCATTTGTAAATAAAAGCTCCTTTAACAATTCATCACAGGTCATAATCCTATACCCTATAATTTATTTTCCTATTTCTCTACACTTTTTTATTTTCTTATCCTACTTTTCTTCTCTTTTCCACTTAAACAAGATTTGCATTCTAAGTGTTAAACATTAAGAACTTATCATTAGGGGGAAAGCCGGGACGGCTCAGCGGGTTGAGCGCTCGCTTTGAGGCCATGAGGACCGAGGATCGAATCCCGGCTCCGGCCCAGGCAGGACCCACGTGCTGAACTGCGGAGTTCCCACAGTT
>PVKE010008470.1:0-16059 GCA_004027555.1 Craseonycteris thonglongyai | reverse complement strand
AAAAAATAAAAAAAAAAAGAGTTAGAAAGAACTTATCATTAATGAGAACGTTTTCACACTTAAAACATGCTAGATAACACTAAGTGATTTCTTAATTAAAACTTTTAGGTTTTTATCTCTGAAGCCCCTCCACCACCACCACATACAAAATCATTTAAACTCTTCTTTAATGTAGAAAAGTTAAAACCATCAGAGAAAACTGTTGGCCTAAAAGATCAACTAGAGAAGAAAAGAAGAAGAGAAATCCAAGTTTCCATAATATAAATTCCCTGTTAGAAAATAAAATATATGATTACCTTTGCTAAATCTATCACAACTTCGGAGAGTTTGGGATAGCGTCTTTCAAGAGGTTCTGTTGTCTTGATTTCAGGCAACCTTACACCAGCAAATGCAGGATTTTTATAAAACAGCTCCTGGTGTCTTGGAGTTAGGTTACCTGGAAGGAGAACAGCACACATCTGTCATTATACATCACAAAAGAAATGGCAAAGTGGTGATGAGGAGTAAAGAGAGTGGAACGCTGCTTATGGAGCTAGGGTTCTCTTAGCATGCAAAATCATCCAAAGACACAGATCTTTTTTTTCTTTCTTTCTTTTGTATTAAGATTTATTGTTTGAGAGAAGGTACGAGACACACACACAGAGAGAGAGAGAGAGAGAGAGAGAGAGAGAAAAGGGGGTAGGGCCCAAAGCAGTCTTTATAATTGTACATCATTAGTTATGACATAGTTTCATTCCACAGAGGTGGATGTGGAACTGAGCGGGGAAGGAACCGAACTAAGGGCCACCTGCATGGTAGGTGAGACCTTCGCCACCATCCCAGCAGTTAACAGTTGCACTGCAGTTCATTATATGGGTTTGCATGGGCCAGGGTCGGGATTCGATCCCTGGAATCTCGCAGTTGCAAGGCAAGTACTCAACTTGCTTAGCTATCCTGGCTTCCCAAAGACAGCAACCTTATGTAGTGGCACCTGGCAGTCTTTACAGTGATTTTGACACAAGTCTACTCAAGGAAATTTGCATTCTTACCTCAACATACTCATGTAGGAATACATAAATAGAACTCAAGGCACGAGAATCCATAGGAAAAGGAGAGGTAAAGACATTTTATAACTTTTTAAATTTAAGTACCAGTACTTCATTTCTAACAATAAGGCATAAAAGTGATGGGCAAAAACAATGAAAATATTAATAGTTATATGGTCAGAACCTAATGTAGATAAATCAGCTCCACCATTTAAGAATTTAATTTTTGGTCAACTGATTTTGTACCTATGTTTAAGGTCTGACTTGAGTACTTTTATCTTTTTTTTCTCTACTTTGATGCCTAATTAAGTGTAAGATATATATGAAATTCTGCTGTAGAAAACTGTTATATTGTTTATTGAATTTCAAACCTAGAAACCTAAAATGCAATAGTTAAATAACCATCAAATATTTTATCATTATTTCCCAAGCTCCATCTCCCAATATGAAGTTGATATTTCAATACATATAAAAAGACTGATAGATCTGCTTTGAAATTCTTCTATCCAAAGCACTAAAAGTTATATCTGAATCAAGAGAAAACTACCTTGGAAGTCTCCATGTCTCTCTATTTGAAGGTGATGATGAGGGTATAGCCATATTAAACCAAATGTTTATTGACTCAAAGGTAATAAGTGACCATTTGCATCCTCTCTATGTGATATATTGAATATAAAACTAGAGAAAAATATATAACCTTTGCTCTTTTTTCTTTAGGGGTAAGTGGGGCAGTAGATGGGGTGAAAGCCTGATTAAGACCATATGCACACAGAGCAAAGCCAACTGAAGAATGAATGAATATATATCTGAAGTTTCCTATTTACTTTCAACCTTGTAAAATCAAAACAAATAAAAAAAAAAGGAAAGAAACCTTTAAAATTTTAAATGCAGGTGTGTAATCTTACCTAAACACATCATAATATGATATAGCTGATCAATGTCAGAATCTCCAGGAAATAGGGGTTCCCCCATAAGCATTTCAGTTACCAGACAGCCAATGGCCCACACATCAACAGCCCTGAAAGAAAAGCAATGTGGTGTCAAATCTGGCACCCTAATAATTATGGTTAGTGACTAAATCTGTTCTGCATGTTACTATTGAGAATTCTAGGTATGGAGAATAGTATTACCATGACTTAAATTACCCATAAAAATACATTTCCCTATAAACTTAAAAGATAAACCCTCAATTTTATGTCAGATTTTCAGAAACTTCAACCATGTAACGTAAGAGAAAAAAGGCTTCTAAAAAGTCAAAATTTATTATATGTACTTTATTCTGAAAATAAGCCTTTTGGGTTTCCATTCAGAGCCCACTCATTCTTTGTTTACACATAATTCTAGCAAGGTTGATCAGCCTCTCCCACCATACACTGAAAACTAGCAGAAGGTAGTCATTGGGTACATATAAAGTAACAATAAGAACTGAAAGCTCATGGAGAAAAACAGAAAACTGTCTTAAAAATCAGTTACAAGAACTTAAAGAATATGCCAGCATCATATTCTTTACTACCTTGAAATTGCTTATGGTCATAGCTGAATTACAAAATGGTACAAAAGTTGCAGTATGGCAATAAAATGAGAACTCAGAGTAATCGAGAAAATATTAAATGATGTGTACTCTGAAAACACAAATTACAGAAAAAAAATTTTTAAAGGTTTATTTTTATTGATTTTGAAAGAGAGAGAGAGGGAGACCGAAAGAGACAGAGAGAAAGGGGAGAGGGCCCAGAGCAGTCTCCATAGTTGCACGTCACTAGTTTTCTACATAGTTTTCATTCCACTGTTGGGCAAGGGGCTTCACAAAGCAGAAACCGGGTTGGGGTTTGGGGCTGCACAGGGCAGGAACCAACCAGGGGCCTCCCACATGGGAGCCAGGCCCGGGGAAGGAGGCAAACTGGGGGCCTCTCACATTGGAAGCTTACCCTAATGAGAACCAAACTGGGGCACACCCCAGTTCAGCATCTGGGTCTGCACTGGCCTGGGCCCGGATTCGATTCTCGAACCCCAGGGCTGCAAGAAGAGTGCTCAACATCCCAGCATCCCCAGAGAAAATATTTTCAAAAGATTTCTATAAAAGCAGTACAAGTCACAATTCCTTCTTCTTTGAAGGATTCATTTAGAAAGACAATTTATGTTTTAAAAGCATTTCACTCAATTATTTCTACCCCCAACCCTTGCCCACTCTACCTCACCTCATTCCAATAATGTCAGACTTATCTAATCAATGTCATTTCTCTTTGCAAGTGAAAAATAGTATATTGATTTCCAACTCACTCTAAAAAAACAGACTACTTGCTCACCTTGATTTCCCTACTTTTAAAATAAGCATATTCACCCCACCTTGTTTCATGAGAAGGTTTAAAGGGAAAGCACCAACAATTACAAATCACTTTATATTTTATAAAGTTTCCTAAACTCAAAACCTCCTTTCAGTGTTAGAGGGATGTTTTATTAAATTAGAAACATATGAAATCCACCCTCTCCCTTACCCCCCTGAGATGTCTTACTTGCCATACTTGACATCACCAACCAATAGTTCTGGAGCTCTATACCATCGGGTTGCTACATAATCAGTATAAACCTCCCCAGGAGCTGCCAATGTGCGTGCAAATCCAAAATCACATAGCTTCACAACGCCAGACTGGGAGACTAATATATTCTCTGGTTTGATATCTCTATGTATGATCTGTAACAACAACAACAACAACAAAAGCAGAGTATGAGACTATGACATACATTGGTACATCAAGTTAAGCAAATTATTTTTGAGCAACTGCCATGTACAGGGCACTGTTTTTGTCCCTATAATGAATATACATAAAGGCACATAAAATTGTTCCTGGCATTAAAGAACCTGAAACCTTGTTGGGCAAGAAATAACATTTATGCTTAAAATTTCATTTAAGTAACCAAAGATATTGAATGAAATACATATTAATAATTACCAAATCAATTGTTTTGTTAATGACTGCTCTCAAAACTAAGAGAGTAAAGCTATCAATGAAGATTGGGTGGTTAAAGAAAATTTTAATGAAGGGGTGGGCTCTAAGCTGATTTTTAATAGTGAGTATGACCTGGGTAAATGTAGAAAGGAAAGGGCAATACAAACAAAGGTAACAAGGAAGGCAAAAGAGTGAAGGTGGGAATAGATCAGGAGACCCTGTGGAAATGTTATTTCCAGAGTAGAGCTTACATGCTAGGAAGGAAGGATGCCTCAACGGTAAGCCTGAGCAATGTGAGCTTGTGTCAAGGCCATGGGGACTCATGGCAATGGCATTACCAATATGGTGTGTACAGGTGCCGGCCATAAACAAGCCAAGTCAGAGAGAGGGACTAGAGGCAGGAAGAAAAGCTGTGACACAGCTATGAGGTAATCAGGGCCTAAACTAGGCTGGTGCTCAGAGGAATGAAAAGAAGGAGACATAGTTTACTAACATTTAAATTAGAAATCAACAGAATTTAGAAAGTGATCTGATAGTTTATTTAACATTTCCTGTTTGCCCCGAGAATAATTACCAGCAGTGCTTGCTTCAGCCTCACAGACTGAGTTTATGTTAAAATTAAATGAACAGAATGGCAAGCTGCACTTTTTTTTTTCCTAAACAGGAAATGGGTTAAAGCCAGGAATCTAAAAGATTGGTGGTTCCATTACCAAACATTGAAAAGTCTAGAAAATGTAGTTTTGCTGGAATAATAAGTAGTTTGGTTTTTGCCATAGAGGTTTTTAGATAGATTGCTGAGCACCCAAGGGGAGGCATTATTCAGGAAATTAGAAATGTGAAGAGGGTAAACAAGGGCAGTGATTAGGATTTCTAAAGGAGAAACTATGGATGCTGAGAGACAAGACTAAATATTCTACAGCTAGGCAAAACAAATTATCAGACCTAATTCTCTAATACGAGTAAATGCATTTTGAAAATAATTTTAAATATATATATTTTAAACTCTTTCAGAGAACCAGCATCCCAAATGGAAATCTGTCATTGCTGAACATTTTGCATAGGCTACCACCTTCTGTGACAGTCTAGATAGACATCCATGGCAAAGTCACAGGGATGGCCCCATATCTACCAGCATCTATTACTTTATAATCACATAAAGCATGTCATTTAAAATATTTTGTAAAACTGACAGAATCGATGTGTTACCGGTATTTATAGTTTGTGTCATTTTACCTAGAGGTGTTTTTATATGATATTCAAAGGATATAAAATTATTGTGACAAACAATAGGGTAAAAGCAGGAATGTTTATATTTCACAACAGGTAAGAGAATCTAAACTAACATTTACACATGGATCCCTGGGTGTATGCATTTTTTTTTCTCATGACTCATCACTTAAAATTTGTGCATTTCACTCAGTAAATGTTACAGTACCTCCAAAAAAAGGCAAACATATATTAAACCCAACTTGATTGGCATAGCTAAAGTACTCAGAGTTGAAGTGGACTGATGTCTTCAGTTTACTTCCAAATGCACAAGTAAGACATTTATAGATAATTAGATGAATAGATGAATAAATATGTCATAAAGCAAATATAGCAGAATGTTAGCAAGTACAGAATCCAGGTGGTAGGTATATGCATGTTCACTGTACACTTTTCAGTCTGGCCTAAGATTTTCATCATAAAGTGTTGGGGGAAAGAATTTATGTATTATGACACATGAAAATTAGGAATATCAAAGTAACATACTCAATAGTTCATTTCTATGACTTTACTGATCCAAACTTTTAGCAAGTATCTCATTAAATTAAATGACTGATATCTGGAGAGTCAATCATTGGTAAAATATTATTTGAACTACATACTTACATTGTGACTGTGACAAAATCCAATTCCATTAATAATCTGAAACAAATACTTTCGAACCAGTTGGTAGTCTAGTCCATTTGGAAAGAGTTCCAAGTCATCAAGAATTGTATGGTCAACAAACTCAAAGACTAGGTACCATCGTTTTTTTTTCTTACATACTTCCAACAGATTCACCAGATTTTCATGCCTCAGTTGCTGTTATAAAAAGTGCAAAATAGTTTTATCAAGATCAAATGGTTAGCAACCAGTCACAATCTAAAATAGATTTTAGCATGAGAAAAACACATAAATAAAACGCATCAATAGTATAAATTGTAAAAGTATAGTCTAGTTTTAAAATTATAGTTAAAAGACCATACTGCCCTGTTCTACTCTCAGAGAACACAATAAAGTCAATAACAAAAAGAAATGTTGCTCCATCTTTGGTGAAACTAAGTACGATCTATGACCCCTACCCACAACAAATTAGGTAAAACTACCAAATGTAGTCAATGTCAAACAGGAGTGTAGGAAGATACCAAAGGATCTTCTGTGGCCACAAAGCTGGCAGAGCAGAGTTTTCCCAAGTTGTGACATACCCTGAAAAACAAAACAAAACAAAACAACCCAAACCTTCTTTGATATATGGAAACGAGATTCCAGAAAACAAAACTAACTTATGCTTATTATAATCAGGATAATTGTGATCTTGGTGGAGGTGGGAGGCAGTAGTGAATAGAAAAGGCATGAGGGTGGGCTTCTGGTATTCTTTTAGTGTTCTATTTCTTGACTTAGATGGTAGTTACGTGGGGTAATTCAGTTTTCAAACATTTATAGAGATGTATTCTTATGATGTGTATACTTTTCTGTATACATATTATATGTCAATGAAAAGTTGAAAGAAAAAAAAGAGATTCAGACATAAAAGAACACACTTAAAAAAGAGCAGCAATTTGACTGACAGCTGACTTCTCAAGAGTCACAATGTTAGCCAGAGGACAAAACAACGTTATTTTCTTTTTGTTGAAAGAAAGTAATAGCCAACCTAAAATCCCATACACAGCAAAAATGTCCTTCAGGAATAACAGCAAAATAAAGACATTTTTAAGTAAACTTAGGTTGAAATGGTTTATCTATAGTATATCATCACAAAAGGAAATCCTAAACTAAGCTTGTCCAACCTGTGGCCCTTGGACTGCATGTGGCCCAGGACAGCTCTAAATGTGATCCAACACAAATTTGTAAACTTTCTTAAAACATTTTAATATTTTTTTGAGATTTTCTTTTCTAGCTTATCAGCTATCATTAGTGTTAGTGTATTTTATGTGTGGCCCAAGACAAATCGTCTTCTTCCAATGTGACCCAGAGAAGACAAAAGTTTGGTTGGACACCCCTGTATAACAATGTACTTCAAGAAGAGAAAAGATCACAGAGAAATAATCTGAGATACAAAGAAGGAAGAACAAAGAAAGGTAAATATAAACCTAAATGAAGACAGAACAAAAATATGTCTTGTGGTATTTAAAAATACATATAAGGCTTAATATATGATAATGTTAGCATATAAGATAAAATAACCAGAGATAAGTATTGTAAGGTTTGTAAGATTTGTCTGGAAGAAGAATAAAATATTGGGTTCTCTTAAGACTTTAACAAATGTCTAGGGTAACCACAAAAATATAAAAACACAATGTATAATTTTCAAATTAATAGAGGGAAATAAAGAAATGATAAATGTAATCAATCCAAAGAAAGAAAAAAATAATAAGAAATACAAAGCCAGACAAGTAGCACATATTAAGATGGTAAATTTATACCCAAATATATCAGAAATTATATTACATGTAAATAAACTAAATGTTCAAATTAAAAGGCAAAGATTTTCAAACAGGATAAAAAGCAAAATGTAACTATATGTTCACAAGAGACACATCTAAACAAAAATTGAGAAAATTTTAAAGTAAAAAGATGGAAAAAGATATACTATGCAAATACTAAGCAAAATTAAACTAGTATAGTCTTCTTAGTTTCAGACCAAACAGATTCTAATACAAAACATTACTATAAAAAAATTATTTCATGATGATAAAATATTTGATTCAACATAAAGATACAATACTTTTAAATATAATATACTAATAAGATGGCTTTTCTGTTTATGAAGTTTCATCTTTACTGAATTATAATGAAAACAGACAAATCAATAATCACAGAGTAAAATTTTAACGTATTTCTTCTCAGTGTTGGATAAAACAGGCATACAAAAAAAGAAAATTAGTGAGAATTTAGAAGATTTAATCAATGCAATTTCCAAAGCTGACTTAATGGGATAGTTTTCAAATATATGAGAATCTTTTTGTTTACTATATTCTCAGCCAAAAAGCAAGTATCAAAAAATTTCAGGGATGCTGGGTTAGTACCACAGGTTGAGTGCTTGCCTTGCAACCGTGAGGTCCAGGAATTGAATACTGGCCCCAGCCAGTGCAAGCCCATATACTGAACTACAGTGCAACTAGTAACCACTGAGATGGTGACTAAGGTTCTTGCCTCCCATGCAGGAGGTCCCCAGTTCAGTTCCCACCCCTTTCAGCCCCACATCCTGTGTGGTGTGGAATGAAACCATGTCACAACTAATGATGTACAACTATGGAGACTGCTTTGGGCCCTCCCCTCTTTTCTCTCTTTCTTTCTTTCTCTTTCTCTCTCTCTCTCTCTCTCTCTCTTTCTCTCTCTCTCTCTCTCTCTCACACCTTCTCTCAAACAATAAAATAGATCTTTAGGGGAAAAAAGAATTTAAAAGAAAAAGAAATTTCAAAGGAATAAAATCTTAAATAGTATATATTCAGATCACAGGGTAATTGTGTCAAAAGTAAATAACCAGGGAAGGAAAACCTACAAATTTTCCACATGTTTAGAAATTAAGGAAAATGAGAAAATATTCTGAACTGCTAATCAAAATTTCTGGGATACATACTAAACTATTCTTAAAAGGAAATTATAGCCTTAAATGCATATATGAAGTGGAAAAGGCTGGAGATTAAAGGACTAAGCATCTATTTCAACAGGTTAGAAAAAAGAACTGTAAAATAAACCCACTGTAAAAACAGTGGCACTGAATATCTAATGAATTTCCTTGGTAGACAATATTTCACACATATTGTACAACTCATTCCTGGAGGAAATAAGTGATTCCTGTGTGATACCATTTGGAAGAGAATTCTTGGAAACATGTACCGTAACAGTTTTCCTTTGGGATTCACTCCATGTGCCTTTTCCCTTTGCTGATTTTGCTTTATACCCTTTCACTGTAATAAATCATAGCCAGGAGTACAACTAATTGCCGAGTGCTGTGTGTCTTCTTAGTGAGTAACTGAACCTGGGGATGGTCTTTGGGACCCTCAATACAGATGATAGTTAGCTAGAGCTCTAGATAGGCAAGCAGGTAGGTAGGTAGATAGAAAGGCAGACAGAGATAAGCAACAAACACTTTTAAAATCATGTTTACATTCATGAAATAAATGAAAATGCATAAATGAATATGTAAAGGGTGTCCCACAATTCACACAAGAAGTAATTTTGATAGAAAACACAGGTTTATAATTAAAAATTGTAAATTTTCATTGCTCAACAATGAAAATGTGTTGTTCTTTCATGTAGCGCTCCATTTTTAATAACCCTGAACTGTCAGCTGTCACGCAGTCTTTTTTTTTCATTGGCAACACTTTACTGCACAAATGACACAAAATTCAAATCTTGCGTGAATTTTGGGACACCCTTTATATGTAATCATTTTATTTATTGCCAAAAAATAATACTTTAAAACTTGCTATAGACTTAACAAAATAAAATTTTTTCCAAAAATGTAATCTTGATCAAGAAACAACTTATTTTTTTAACAAAATGTATTTACTCACCTTTAGTAACTTGATTTCTCGCATAGCAATTTTTTTAACCATTTTATCATCATCACTTTCTAAGAACTTCTTGATGGCTACAATTCTTCCACTATCTTTATTCCTACATTTCATCACCATTCCATAGCTCCCTTCTCCAACCAACCCTAGGTTCTCATATTTTTCCATTTTAATTCAAAACCAATGGGAATTTTTCTTGCTGTAGAAACCAAAACACAAAGTTAATAATGTTGAGTATATTATTTTTTCCACTGTCCCAGCAAATTATTTCTTCCCCACTTGTTTTCCATATTGGAGCAGTCACTGAATCGATGGCTACTCTGTGCTGATTCACAATTTCTTGTTGTTTCCAATTCTAAGCTATGTAACTGAAGCCATTACTATAATTTTAAATTATTAAATGCCACGTTAATGAAATTCAATACATTCTAATTCAGATAAAGCAATACTTGAACTATCATACAAAACAATTACAGCTCACTTTAGATAAACACAATTCCTTTTCATTCAAAGGTGAAAGAAGCACAAGTGAATCTGGTTTTAGTGAAAATAAAATTTATTTTTTTTACCTCAGATTTAAAAGATCAAAAGTTGGGGGATGCTGGGATGGCTCAGTGGGTTAAACACTCATCTTGCAGACCCAGGGTCCGAGGATCGAGTCCTGGCCCCAGCCGGTGTGGACCCTTATGCTAAACTGGGGTGTGTCCCCAGTTCGGTTCTCACCTGGGTAAGCCTCCCATGCAGGAGGCCCCCAGCCTGTTCCTGCCCTGCACAGCCCCACCCCCACCTGTGGAATGAAACCATATCGAAAACTAATGACCTATAACTATGGAGACTGCTCTGGGCTCTCCCCCTTCTCTCTGTCTCTCTACCTCTTTGTCAAAAACAATAAAAAATAAGTCTTTAAAAAAAAATTTTTTAAGTAAACAAAAGATCAAAGTTGAAAATCTGTATGCACTTTCTACTCAATTGGGAAAAATGTTCACAAAATGATCACTTACCAAGTTAACACTAAAAACCTTTGATAACTATTTTTATTTTTCTTACAATAGTAATTAAATTCCTATACTGAACTTACAAAATAACAGTAGTGACATTACAGTACATATGCAGATTAAAAAAAAATTAGTATTATCAAATACATTATTTCAAAAAATCCTTTTAATAATTACTCACTATAAGAATAATCTTCTGAATTTTGTGTTCAGAATGCTTTTACATCCAATTATATAAAATTTATTTTTTAAATCTGATTTTGAAATTAAATTCTAGAAGTCAAAACTGAAAAATATTGCTCTTAATTCCAAAATGGTTCTAAAAGTTTTAGGAGAAGAAAATATCTTTAGGTAATATATATTAAAATGATGATTCATAGTTAATTATTTTTAACCTGACAATATAAAAACACTCATTCATAAAACATAGAAATAAAAACTATTCTCACTTATTACATTGTGTACTTATGGCAATCTAAAACTAATTTACCCAGATTGTGATTGTGATGTTTTACTTGCTTCCCTATTATTATACTGATGACAAAGACAAAACAAATATCCTCTTTGTTTTAGCAAAGTATTATGACCCGATGTATACATTTTCAGCAGTTTACATATAATACTTTAGGGTTTTATTATAGATATACATGGAAAACCAGAAGATTGATCTGACTCTAGGATGGGGAGAGGGGTGAATGAAAATAAATCCTACTCAACACCAATTCCAATTATTTCATTATTTTACTTCCAGCTTTGATATTAAGTTCTACTATAAACTGTTTACACAAAGGTGTCCCTAACACTAACTTTACATACATTTGACATTTTGATTTCTATTTAATGTCTATTAATCATTTTTAAATAAAATGTCTGTGCTTGAAAAAAATTCTCAACCTAATTCTCTCTGTCTTTTCCTTATTTTTTCTCCCACTAACACAGCATGCTTTATCAAGTACTAGACTTTAGGTTTACCATGTCAAGGACAAATATAGCTAGAATCTATAACGTGGATCATTTAAAACCATTTTGCAGTTGGTGTCCTCAATATTTGAAAACACAAACTGTACAAAATTAAAATTACTTTAAGCATGTCTAAGATGTTCTGAAGCATATCACAAGCTAACATTATGCAAGTTGACTACTACCAATTTACTCTTGCAGCCAACTGCACACTTGGTCACAGCACATTGAGCACACCTGCTTTTTAGTGGCCCTGCCTACAAATGCATTAAAAGTATTAGGTCTTTAAAAGCCTCGTGTTTCCTGAAACAGTTACTCATAAACTATTAATTTTCATGCTTTCTACCCCTGAATGTAAGGGTAATGAAAACACAACCTGGCTCATTGGCAATGTGGTATTTCTGGACATGTGCCACATAAGCATATGGTTCTAATACCAACAATTTAGATAATAGAAATGCTAACTTTTTATTCTGTTAAAGACATGGAAATCTGTTATAGACAAAGAGCAAAATAATAGAAGCATTTAAAAGTATTGTACTTACTGTTTATTTAAAATCTTTTCACGTAGAAAGATTCAAAGGTTTTCAATTTGGAAACAAATATGGGGTGGAATTCATCACGTTCGCGGGTCTAAGAGATGCTGGCTAACAAACTAGCAATTCAGTGCTGTTTCCATTCCTTCTGCAGACACAGTCACGGGTCCCAGGTGAAGCAGGCAGGGAGGCAGATGAGCCTCGTCCCGCCTCAAGGACCGCGGGCCTCATGCTGTCGTCAAGGCAACGACCTCACTCTGTTCCCAACCATAGGCACAAAATCTCCAGAGATATGGCCCAGGTCAGAATGCGTCCACAGCAGGCACCAGTAACGGGTAAGGTCAAGGCCTGTAGAGAAATTAGCTGGGGTGGGAGGGCACCGTTTTCCAGTTTAGAAGGTGCCCAGTCCCTGGACTCTGTGAACCTGCAAGGCGAAGGCGTTGGCCACAGAGCTGCAAGGGGGCGGTCCCTCACCCTGCGCCCAGCATCCTGTGTCCTGATTGGCTGGCCTCTGTCGTCAGGATCTGTGATTGGCTTAGCGCCAGCCACCCTGCCCTATCACCTGGCGCTTGGCACAGGTTCTGTTCACTGGTGAAATTGATGCCAGCCTCCGAACACACCTACAATTCTCAAGTAAGGAGACACCTTTTTGGCTTAGCCGGGAGACCTCTTGTCGCTACTAAAGGCAAGAGACGATTCCAGTGTTCACGGAGAGGATAAAAGTGTTGGTTTTGTAGGATTGGAAGAAAATGGAAGTGGGAAGCCATGCAAAGAGCGCGATGAAGCGTTCTTCACAGCCTCCCCGCTGGTCCCGGGAGCGGGCCTCGGGCGCCCTCACCCGGGAAGGTTTGGTCTGGGCAGCGGGACTAGTTTGGGCCAGGTAGGGGATGAGGGTGTCAGTCTAGGCCCTAGGGGGGTGATTAGTAGGCGAGGCTAGGTTCAAGGAGGCATGTGACTGCCTAATAGGCAGGACAGTGAGAAGGGCACCCTGGGCACTGAAGGTAAGGGAAATACTTTGAATGGAGATTACCCAGGGTGGAGAGAGAACATGAGTGAAATAAAGAGAAAAGGGCTAGGACGGTTGGGGAAGAAGAGATGAGCAGTACTGGGGTATGTCAGCCAAATTGGGTGCAGTTGGGGGATTTGATCTTTAAGGCACAGAGCAACTCGATCCATGACCAGACAAGACTGGTGGGTAAGAATCATACACATGTTGAAGTTGTACAAGAAGCAGGGTTTTTCTAATTTTCAAGGAATTTGAAGTTTAGGTCATACCTCCTATAGTGAAGAGGCCTTCAGCCCTCAGTTATTTTCACACTAAATCATGAAAACTAAACATTTTATAATCATATTTGGTTTCTATAATACCTCAATCCAGTTAAGAGAGTGTCTGGATAGCAGATATTTATACTCATAGTCATTATTAAGATGTTAATTCCTTTCTTGTATACTAAAATATAAACATGTTGGTTTATAACTAATCTTTTGTGAGTTTGGTTAGCATGAATTAATCTTCCAGTGCTTGATCACCTTGGTCAAACTGCCTAAAATCTAGTTCCTGAAACTTTTAATAATGAGGACCAAACCTGGAACCTGGGTATGGAAAGAATATAATTCTTTGATCAACCCAAGATGTAAGTCTTACTGTAGGTAGCAATTAGCTCTATCCCTAGCAGAGACCAAGTTGAAAGGAGCCATGCCCAATTTTGTTATCTATAAAGGATATAACAGAATCTGATAAACTTATATGAGGAAGGATCCCTTCTTATAAAGTCGCAAGTCCATGTTTGTTGGGCCTGAAGCTTGACAAGAATGCAAAGATACTTTGCTTTTGTGAATTTACAAAAAATATTCAACATAAACATTTTAAAGGCCCTTCTAAGCAAGAGGCCCTGAAGCTTAAATAACCTGTTTATATCCCACAGGGAACCAAAGGATAACGACTAAAAATACTGGATTTAGTGACTTACATAACATTTGAGAAAACTATTTCAAAAAGAATTGAGTTGGAAAGCCTACTGTACAGCAGATATGGTATTCAAGAATTACACATCCTGGGTAAAGCCAATCTATATGTTTGCTAAAAAGGAAGTAGCAGTACATAGTTGCAGGACTGGGTTATTTTTTCTTTTTAAACTGGGAAATCTTTGTAGGGGAAAAGAGAGGCTAAAAAGAGGCAAGAAAAGGAATATTTAATGAAAAACCAAGGACAGGTAGTGAAGAGAAGGTAATAAAGTGTGGAAAGGGTTTTGCCTTGAAGAGGTTTGAAGAAGGAAAAACTGAGAAAACTGTGGGAGAGACACATTAGTTGGCCTAGATCTTAGTAAGAGAACTTCAGTTGTTTTGTTTTTTTAATAAATAAATAAATAAATTTAAAAATAGGTGAAATTAAGTCTTAAGGATTTGAGAGCAGAAATTTCTTGAAATAGGTAGCTATGAAAGAAATAATTTTGATATGAAAGGAATTCAAAATAGTATAATGTGTCCACTTGACTTTGAACATCATGAATTTAGTGAAACTGATAGAATGTGGCATTTTTAGAGAGAAGAATAGAGAAAGTGGAAGGTATGTAAGCTACCTTTATAACTAATCTTTTGTGAGTTTGGTTAGCATGAATTAATCTTCCAGTGATACCAAATCTTAAGAGATTTGGTAGTACAAGGAGATTAAACAAAGGACTTAAGAAATAAGGATGAAGAAAGCACCCCCGAAACGGTTTGCCATGAGTTCCAACTAGATAAGACGACTAATTATGACAGAAGTTAGCGAATAAACTGAAAATACAGAGACACTGAGGGAGTGGAGGTCATCATAGGCATAAAGATGAAGTTTAATGAGAGTGAAATAGGAGGAAAAGTTACTGTCAAAGACACCAGTTTGTGAATTTACGACCTTGGAAATGGCACAAGATGATGATCAGTTCAAAAGGGTGGAATGTTTGGCTGTTCCTTTGGGTAGCTGAGGTTTAGTGAAAAATATCATTGGAATTGAGCTCAAAGCAACTTGAGGTCACAGCATGAAGTCATGGGCTTTTCATGACAAATCTTAACATAAGTGGGACAATAGTAGAAGAGGTTGAGAGGGACATTTTAATCACTAAAGAAAGTGAACATATTCCAAAAATCTAAAAACAGTGTGGGGGTGCATGAGATAAGCAATGAGTGAGGAGAGCTTGAGAAAAAAGTTAAAAGACTAAAGATCACATGACCCAGCAGTTTCCACTCCTAGATATATACCAAAGAAAAATGAAAATTTATGTTCACACAAAAACTTGTACATGAGTGTTCACAGCAGCAATGATATTCATAACAGCCAATAAGTGAAACTCAAATGTCCCTCAACTGATGAATGAAGAAACTGTGGTATATTCATACAATGGAATATTATTTAGCCACAAAAGGAATGAAGTACTGACACATGCTACAACATGGATGAACCTTGAAAACATTATGCTAAGTGAAAGAAGCCAAATATAAAATGCTATATATTATTACATGATTCCATTTATATAAAGTTTCCAGCTTAGGCAAATCCATAGAGACAGAAAAGTAGATTACTGGTTACCAGGGACCTGAGGGGGAGATGGGAATGAGAACTGACTCACTACTGAATATGAGGTTTCTTTTTAGGGTGATAAAAGTCTAGAATTAGACAGTAGTGATGATTATATAACCTTGTAAATATACTAAAAACCACTAAATTGTACACTTAAATGGGCAAATTTTATGCATCTGAACTATATCTCATTTTTTTTTTTTTTTTTTTTTTTTTTTTTTTTTTTTTTTTTTTTTTTTTTTTTTTTTTTTATTTTTTTTTTTTTTTTTTTTTTAGA
>PVKE010008469.1:0-47631 GCA_004027555.1 Craseonycteris thonglongyai | reverse complement strand
CCTGATTCTTTCAGTCTGACTTATTTCGCTTAATAAGATGGTCTCTAGGTCCATCCATGTTGCCAGAAATGACTGTAATTTATCATTTCTCATCGCTGAGTAGTATTCCATTGTGTAAATGTACCACATCTTCTTTATCCAGTCGTCTATCGAAGGGCATTTTGGTTGTTTCCATGTTCTGGCCACTGTGAACAGTGAAGGAGCTCTTTTTTGCCCAATTGATAAGAATTGGGCAAATATTAGAAGCAAAAAGTTTGACTGAGTCAGCTCTTAACCTTCCTCTCCCTGCAAGAAAATCTCAAGCAGATAAGCTTAGATTGCTACTGGGGTACTGAAGTTAGAGATCAGAAAAAGTCCTTGAACTCATGTCTCATTTGTCAATGAGGGAAGTTAGAGCATACCTTTCTCCACAGCTACAAAAGACTTGTCAAGAGAGTAGGGCTGCCTTCATAGAGGGAAGAGAGGCAGGGGAGTGGGCCAACTTCCTGGTAGCTTATTGAACTTCACCTGAGGACTTTCCACCATGAAACCTCATGTCTTCTCAACAAGGCACTAACAGCCTAACTGGGTTGGCTCTATTCCGTACCCCTCCCATTTAGGAATTTTATTTTTACAACAGAAGACCTAATTGCCCTCCTCACTCACACTTCACTGAACTCACTAAAGCCCAGTCAAGCATTTTCTTGAAAACAAACCGTTTTCCGATGGCCCTGGAAAACTCTCCCGATTTCACACAGGCTGTTATACATAATTCACTGGAAGGACGGCAGGCTGTTAGACTTGTCCCCGTTAAAGGGCCTCTGTCAGGGGCTCAGATATGAACTGCCTCCACAGTTTGGAGCTCTATGCATTTGGGTGTCCTTCCTAGATTTCACTGACAATTTGCTTGTCTATACACCACAACTTCCCAGCAGCATTGCACTTCGGAAGGTGTCAAATATAGATCGGGGGAGAGGTGGAGGGTAGAATTCATTTTAGGAATTATACGATTTCTGTCATTGTCTAATACCAAACGTTTTGTATGCATAAGGTGAAATCCAGTGAATCTTTGCAGCTTCCCCTTGTGAGGACACAAATCTGCTTTACCTGCAGTGACACAATTATTTACCAAAAGGCAATGGATCCTCAAATTCCACTCTAATTAAAACCTCTGGGGGAAGCTGGGATGGCGAAGTGGGTTGAGTGCTCACTTTGCAGCCCTGGGGTCTGAGGATCAAATCCCGGCCCTGGCCCATGTGGACTCATATGCTGAACTGGGGTGTGTTTCCCATTCGGGAGGCCCCCAGTTCGGTTCTCACCCCCTGGCTTGAGGGGGCATGCCTCCCATGCAGGAGGCCCCAGCCCAGTTCCCGCCCTGTACCCCCTGCCCCCGTGCCCACCTGTGTGGAAAGAAACTGTGTCAAAAACTGATGATGTACAACTATGGAGACTGCTCTGGGCCCTCCCCCTTCTCTCTGTCTATCTTTGTCTCTCTGTCTCTGTCAAAAACAAAATTAAATCTTAAAAAAAAACCAAACAACTCTCTTTAAAACCTCTGTTTTCTTGACACATACACCTTAATTACGACTCCCAGCTCCATTACTGTGAGAGGGAATTATTATTTTGGTGATGTGTCTAGTACAACTGATCAATTGAATTCTCAACTAAGTCTATATAGCTACATGTGGCAAGTGGCTACCATATTGGAAAATACAGTCTAGAAATGATCTAGCCTCCTAATGACTGGTATCATTCACTCCTGCATTTCTCCCCTCCACACAAGAGCCAATATATTTCTGAAAATACAGATTTGCTCATGCCATCCTTCTTTGTTCTCTCAACTCTCCCAAGACTCCCCACTGTCTACACAATACAGTTGAAACTCTTGCATGGCAATGAGCTTTGTCAGACCTTGTCTTTCCCTATACGCTAAACACATCAATGTAACTGTACTACGGAATCTGTCTTTCCCTCCTCACATCCCCCTGAACATGGAAGGTGTTCCTTTTTCATTGTTAGTCTCAACCTCCTCCTGAAAACCTCCAGAAAGACTCAGCTCAAGCATCACCTTCTTTATAAATCCTTCCTGAGCATCCACCCAAGGGTACCCTGGGCATACTGCTATCATTGTACTTGTAACATATTAGCTTATTTATTTGTCTACATATCTGATTTGGTCATGAGACTGAGTAACTGGATAAGCATTATGGGTTACAGACCTTTGGTTGTATCCTAGCACTCAGCCCAGAGCCTGGACAAAATAAAAAGCCGCGTGATTAGTGGGTTGTTACAATTCACTCCATAAGCATTTATTGGCTGCATATCAAATGCTCATGGCATTGACTTCACTGCTGGGTGCTGTGGCTGTTGGTCCTAGTTTAAGGTTCCTTTCAGTATGTAAGCATCTTGCTGAGAATAAGAGATTCTGATTTTCAACGTGTTTTCTTTGTTTTTTTAATCAAGTACCTGGAGTATTTAAGTCATGACTTCATATGGCACTCAAATGAAGACCTAGCAATGTATGACAACCTTGCAGGTAAAACTGGCTCTTAGATCCATGAAGAGACACTGTATCAGTCTCCAACGTGGCAAATTTTTAGGGATTTTTCAGGGTGGTGGTGTGACCACATTTTTTTTGGGGTCATCTGCTAACCTTGTAGCCTAACCCCTGTGTAAACTGGGATTTCATGCTAATTATAAAAGCTTCCACCCCAGGGCACTGTTTGGGAGAAGTGACTCAACTATCCAGAAATAGAAGATAAAAAAGCTAACTGTTTGGGCAATTCAGTCGCTTATGGAGTTGTATCTCTGAGCCCAGTAACACACAGAAGATCCTTGTTCTCCTGGAACCTACATTGTCAGAAGAATTTCATTGGGGATAAACTGCTTGAGAAAGACTTAAAGAAATGTATGGCCATGCCAAAACTTAACTTTCAAAGGGCTTCCTTGGAAAGCATCTTCCATGACACATGGGAATTTATCTTTCTTACTTTTATGCTCATTTCTTGGGTTTATGATACATGGAAATAACAGCACAGCCAACTGCTAAAATATGTTGAACTCCTGGAATGTACCAGGCACTATTTCCAATCCCTTTATGTATATTAATAAACTTAATCTTATAGCAGTCCCTTGGGGTAGGTGATATTATCTCCATTTCAAAGATGGTAAGACTGAAGTGAAATGGAATAGGCTGGTTGGCAGGCATTCTGGCTCTAGAACTCAAGCACACTACACAGGAAATGACAACGAAATTGAATTGTGAATGAAAAGAACCTATCTCTGAACCAGACTGAAGTTGGCTCTGCCACTGATTTGCTGGGTGACTTTTGGCAAGTCACCTAACTGTCCTGTGCTTAACTGATAAACATAATGTATATAATGTATTTCACAGATTATTGTAAGTATTCAAAGAGACACACATATAAGTACTCTGAAATAAATGGTATTATCAACCATAAAGAGGCTATGAGATAGGTGTAATAGTTCCTTTCCAAAATATTTTGAGAATTAAATAATATATATATATATATATAATATATATATATTATAGTATATATTATATATATTATATATATAATATATATATATATATTATATATAATATATAATTATATATATGAAAGTATATCACAAATGGTAACATGCTCTCCAAATAGTAATAGTTTTCATTCTTGTTATTGGAGGCTTTCCTTTTCAAAGGCTTTGTCTGCAGATAGCCAGCCTTTCTCAGCTGTAAGCCTGTATTTTGCTATGTGTTTTAGGGGCAACAAGAATAAAAAATGGGCAGCGGATGCTTGAAGTACTTCATTTCTGCTGCACACACTCACCCTACCCCACCCATTCATCACTAAATAGTCCTGGGTGAGATGCTAAATTAGTTGGCTTGGGAATCTAACCACCAACAACCATCAGGAAAGCGGTAAAATTCCCTCTAGCAGGTGCAGAAGGGTTTTGTTAAAACTAGAATGAAAAATGTAAACTAGACTGGTACTAGGTCTCGTTTGTTAGAAAGCCATGAATGTCATGTGCATTAGTACCTTTCTTCCCAGGACATTCAATTGAAAGCCGTTGTCTGGCATCGAACAAATCTCCAGTAGCCATACAATTTGAGTCCTGAAGTTAGAAGACCAGGATTCCTTCTTGTGGCTACCTGGACGCTAGCCAGTGGTGTGAGTTAGAGCGAGCTGCTAACCCTCAGCAGGCCTAGGTGAATGCGTGCAATGTCATTACACCATCACACAGTAGTGTCCAGTGTCATAAGGAAATGTGATGATGTAGTCTCAGCCACAAGGGAACCCATATTGCAGTGGAGCAGACTACTACCAACTTTTTTTTGAGCACTCACAGTGTTCTAGACAGTACACTTAGCCCATTTTGTGGTTTACAATTTATGTAATCCTTCCAACAATACAACCTGGAAGGTATTGCTGTTATCCCTATTTTATAGATGATGAGACTGAGGCTTATAGAAATCAAGGGTCAGGCAGTCAGTGATGGGCAAAGCCAAGATGCTACTGCAGAACTCTATGATTTAGGATTGTGTGGCTACACAGAGTTATTGCAGTGATAGAGCTGTAAAGAGAGAAGAGTAACTAATTGCAGCTAGGATCAACTGGGAAGGCAGATTAGAGAGGGTAGCAGTGTGAGGGTGATGAAACAACCTGTGGGGAGCCCTCTTTCATCTCTAAACTTCCACACTTTCTACATACCATCCTGCCCATGTAACAAGTTTAAAGATCAATCATTGGGTCAAGATCATGGGGGAGGTTGTGTCTTAGCAGAACTTCACAACCCTATCTGTACCTGCCCCATCTTCTCGAAGCCGGGCTTACTCCCAACATGAAGGTCAGAAGGCATCTTCCAGTTTCTCCCTTTAGGCTCCATAGAGGCAGGTGCGATAGGGCAGTGTTCTCTGAAGGCTCACGGAGAACCCTGTCCCAGGAAAACTGTGCATCGATGCAGGTAGCTGGAGCCACCGTAAGATAGTCTGAGAGAGGCAAGGAGAAGTGTTCAGGCAGAAGGTCAGCTGGGAATGTTGACCTTCTACATCAGCTACAAGGCTACTCAGCCTCAGGACTGGCCGTGAAGTGCCCAACTTGCGTCTGAAATAGCGCAGTGCTGTGTTGAGGCTGAAAAGCTGTTGGAGGAAGAGCTATTTGGAGAAGTTGCCATGATACCCAGGCAGCCGCGTGCCCTGTTGGACAAAGCAGGTATCTTAGTTCAGCTCATGGGAAGTTGCTCTGTGCGCATGCACGCACACGCACACGCACGCATTCTTAAATTGACCAGAGTCAGCAAAATGAATACACCCCCCCAGGGTAGTGTTGGCTAAGTCTCTATTTTCATAAATAATGCCTTTCTCGCCTTTTACAAGCCCGTTTGAAGACCTGCAGTGCATCCTGGCTACAATTCAAAGCCCGTCTAATGAAAGCACCTCCACTGTCAGCAATGTTAATGTCACTTTAAAGAGTGTGAAATGTTGCTAAATGTGTCAGGAAACAATTAGATAACATAAGAGGCATGTTTCCTCAGTGCACAGAGAAATATATTATGCAGGCAGGAGATAAACTCAGTTTTCTGAGCTCCAGCATATTCAGCTCTCTCGCTCTCTCTCTCTCTCTCTCTCTCTCTAATCCAACAGAGAAATTGTTTGGCAAGAGTAAGCCCTGTTTCAAATACTTGGAGGAGGGAGAAAAGCCTGCTTTGCCTCTGACTGCTGTCGTTTGAGCCCTGTGCTATCAGGCTCAGCGAGATACAAACAGTTTTCCACTCAAATTAAATGTGTGCCCTCCTAATTAGCATTATAAATATAGGTTTCCCTGAGCCAGAGTTGATAAAATTATAGTGTTGGGCTGGAAAGGAACCGGCACAATGGCTGCAGCATCTGCATGGTCAGAACAACGCCCCCAGGAGCCTGCCCCTGTCGTCGGAAGTCAGCCAGGGAGGAAGGTAAATGCCAGGCCGGCGGACGGCAGCACGGACCAGATGCAGTCTGCTCTTTGTATGTGACCGTGTCAAGTTTGGCTCCTAAACTCTGGGGAGAACCGCTCTGACTGCAAAGCTCCTTTGTAGAGTTTTGTCATTTCCACCACCTCTGAGGCTCCAAATGAGGCCTCAAAACCCCAGGCAAGAGCTGAATACAGTGGACATTTCCCATCCATCGCCACTGGCACGCTCTCCGTGGTCCTGAAAGAGCACCCTCCTCTAGGAAACGCTTGTTCTTACCCCCCTCCAACCTGAAGACGCATCTGCCATCATCTTGGGGGAATTTTGAATTCGGTGAAGGAAGCGATGGAGGAGAGAAGGGAGGGAAGGAGTGAATAAAAAGGGATGAGGGCAGAGACTCGGGAAGAGGCAGAGGTGCTGAGTGGTTGTCAGGGGGTGAAGAAAGGAAATTATTGGTTTTGACATTATTTTCAAATAATCACAGTTGCCCAGAAAGAAAGCACTGCCAACCAGGGCGAATGCTGAAAGACTCAAGGTTGAATGAGAAGTTCGCGTGTCAGGTGAGGCTGTGATGTGCAATCGGGGCATGAACGAACAGGTCTGTGTGGGCGGCCAGCAAACCCCATAGCGGTGGACATGCTGTGACTGAAGTTAACACACGCACGCGCTCTCAAGCTTGTTCTTTTCTTATGAACACTTGCCACTCTGCACAGATGAAGAACCAAGGAAAAGGGGGGAGGGGGTGGGTAGTAGTTCATGTTGGTTTCACAAGTGATGTAGTTCTGCTATGTTAGGTAAGGTGAGGGTGGACTTACTACTGATCTTCATGGCTACATTTCTGTTTAGAGCAGCTGTCTAGCTACCATTGCTCTTTTCATGAAATAAGTAAAATTCACAGAATGATGTAAAGAAAGCTGTGGGGGCTGCGAGGGTAGCTCAGCGGTTGAGTGCCTGCCACACCATTGCAAGGTCTGGGGTTTGTTTCTCAGCCCCAGTCCATGCAAACACATATGCTGAACCCTATAGAGCAACTTGTAACTGCTGGGATGGCATGGTGGTGAAGGTTCTTGCCTCCCACACTGGAGGCTCCTGGTTCAATTCCTACCCCATGCAGCCCCACATCCACCTGTGTGGAATGAAAACACGTCACAACTAATGATGTACAACTATGGACACTGCTCTGGGCCCTCCCCCCTTCTCTCTCTCACCTTCTATCAAATAATAAATCTTGAAGAAGATTAAAAAAAAAGCTGTGGCTAAAGACCATCAAATGCTAGCTCTAGAAGGAATCTCCGATAGCATTTGGACCAACCATTTTACTTTGCTGATGACAAAATTGTGGTTTAGAGAGAGAAAGTGGTTTTTCCCACCACACAGTGACGCAAGTCCAAGGATCTGTCCACTAAATTATACTACACTTAATAATATTTAAGTTGAAGGACAAATAGAAAAGCCAAAGTTCAAGTTAAGATGAAAAATATTTGGTTTCACAGCAAATCCTATGAATGGGCTACCATTCTACAATTCTAATGCAAGGTAAATAATAGAGCCCTCACTCCCACTGATAAAATGCCCAACATATAAGCTGCATTTTTATTTTCCAAACTCTCTTCCTTGGAACATTGGATTTTCTCTGGATGTAAACACATGTCCCAGGAAAAAAGGGTACGTGACCAAATGGTTTGCACAGTATATGACACAGGATATGAAACACGGAATGAGTATCACTGAACTCTACTCTGGTGTGATCATAACTGGATTGATTGGTCCATTCCATTCTAGGCTGACACCTTCTTAAAAACCTAGTTAAGAAACCAGATTTGCCCAGGGAAGGAAATTCAGACTGATGTGTGCATTAGAAATCACTTAATAGGTTATAGGCCCTGCAGCTCTTGAGCCTGGAAAAGAGGTAAGGGAAGTTGTAGCAATCCTCAAGTCATTGAGCCATGATCCAGGGAAAGAGAAATGGACTTTTGTGAATTGGATCAGCTGTCAGTTCTAGGGATGATTAAAGTTAAAGAAGGCAGATCCAGCTCGATACCTACTGCATTTATATACGTCTTGCCTTTATGTAAGTTCTACCTAGTATCATGGTTCCTTAGGCATGTGCTTTATCATTCTGCCTAGAGTGTTATCTACTTTTTCATGTATCCAACACCTATTTATTGAATAACTACTCCATTTCAGGCTCTCTTCTAGGCTAGGGCACTGCTCTAGGTGGTGGCTGAATCTATACTCTAGATGTTATTCTTTTTAATCTTTCCATCTCCCAAAGCACCTGATGGAGCATTGCTCCTAGAAAGTGTCTAATAAATATTTGACAAAATGGATGAATGTGCAAAGAGCTTTCTAACAACAGGTGCTGAGTAATAACAGAATCAGCGTCCTTGTAAGTAACAAGCTCCCCATCACAGTGATGATTTAAGTATTCCTGAGCAGCCCTTGTCAGCAATGCCACAGAGAGCATGTGGCATTCAGTACAAAATAGGATTATATGGCCTGTAAATTCAGCTCTAGCTCTAAACCCCGTAATATTGTGAGCATTCTTGTCACTGTCCCATGGGGTAAAGGAGACAGAGGATCATTGAGATGGCTCTAAAGTAAGCAGTCTGCCCAGAGAGTCTCCCTCCCACTGGAAGTCAGACACATGTTTGTCTTCCTGTCTGATGCATATCTGAAAAATTTAGTTCCCAGTTGAAAATTGAGACCCACAGATTCATGCATCCTTAGAGGACTTAGCTTTATTTAAAGGAAATATGTCACTGTGTTGAAGCTTCAGCTCAAATTAATTATAACAAATGTAATATTTGGCCAACCTTAGTCTCATGATTGAACATTCCCCCGCTTGATCAGTTTCCAGAGCTAAATGAGAGCCTATAACCATTCGCAATGTAATAACACTCTGTGCTTTTATGACTGCTTTCATCTGTGGATCTCAAAGCATGGTACAAACAGTAATTAGTGCTCACCTGGGAGGCAGGGATGCATTCGCTTGGCTTACTTGGCCAAGTGGGCGTGGGAGGGGGGTGCCAAGTCCATGTCCAGGCAGAAACTGGACCAGTGGATTCCCTCTTTCCCCCTCTGTTGTTTTATGATCCCAGGAAACCAGTCACATTGTTTGTTTAAGCAAAGGGTTGGCATATGCGTATTTACACTAATATAGTTTCCATCCACTGTGAGAGTAGTGAAAATAATGATGGTATGAAGGGTAAAAGGACTGATAGGGAATTTCCTGCAAAATTCCTAGAGCAGCCATCAGAAAAGAAAGTGTTGAACAAGAGCAAAGATGCTCTTGTTGCTTTCTCCCTTCCTTCCATTTATTCAACGCATATTCTTTGACGATCAAATGTATGTCAGGCACTAATCTGTGGGCTGGGGCTATGAAGGAAAAATCCCAGATCTTTGTTGTCTTGGAGTTTATAGTCTAATGGGGAGAAAGAAAACCCAATGAATCGTAAGTAATAGCAAAAAGAACAACAAATAAAACACCAACAAAATATATGAGTATAGGCACATATGTAGAAATACATATATGTGTGCATGTGTATATCTATGTATATATATGGGCTATAGGGAAAAATAGACAAAAATAAAGGGAATAGCAAGTGGCAGGCTGGGGTTCAAGAGGTGGGTGTTCCTTAACACAAGGTCCTCAGGGAAGACCTCCAGGTACAGGAACATTAGAACAGGAACCTGAAAGGAGTGAGGGAGGGAATTCCTGACATTTGGGGGGCAGTGCGTTCCAGACACGGGAGAGGGGGTGGCACAAGAGCACGGGCTCTGAGCAGGCAGAGTGCCTGGGGCATCTCAGGAACAGCAAGCAGGTCAGCGAGCCGGGCACGCAAGGACAGAGAGGGAAGAGGGAAGCCCCCTAGGCCACCGTGTGAAATGGAATCTGTGAGACAGGGCTGAGGGAGGGGTGACAGGTATGATGGACAGTTCAGCAAGATCACTTCGGCTGCTGAGCTGAGAAGAGGCCTATGGAAGGCAAGGGCAGAAGCAGGGAGACCCCTTAGAAGGTGGTTGCAATAAACCAGGTCACAGATGAGCGGGGCTTGGACCAGGGGGGTGGTGGTGGTGACAAAAGTGACAGGGATCGGGGGCCTGGATCCATTTTGAAGGTACAGCTAACGTGTTTTGCTGATGAGTTAATGTGGCTTGTGAGAGAAAGAGAGGTGTCAATAATAATACATTTTCAGCCTGAATAAATATGGCTCCAGAGGCATGGGTCCTACCACATTTACATATTTCTGCTACGTGCTTGCTTTTAGCACATTGCACAAGGCAACGGACATAAATGAATCAATTGGAAGCCATCCTAAAAGTTTGCAAATGATGCTAATTATTGCCCCAAAAACCCTTCTTAGACACATAGGTCAATCATGATTTTAGTTACAATTTTACACCTCCCCACCCCCCACCCCTCCAATTTATTTATTTATTTATTTATTTTTTGCAGAAAGGACAGGTACAAAAAGGGCTCTTAGGTGTTCTGAAATAGAAACAAAGTGACAAGCCACACACCCATCTTTCATCCATATTAAGGAAATCTCATAAAGCCTAAGACGAGGGAGTTGAACTTACTATCCTTGTCTGGGCCAGATGAGCTACACATGCCTCAGAGTTAAAATGTCTCAACAGATACACGGGTAGGAATGGTCCAGAAAATCAGCCATTTCCCCCCTGCCAACTCATATTCCCACGTGGTACAGACAAGTAAATTAATTTTGGTCCTGTTCTCTGATTTCTCCTTTAGCTTGACCTGATTTTCTTGCAAGCCTCAGGCACAGTTAATTTGTCGGGAGGGGAGTGTGTATATATTAGAGAACGTGTCTTTGTGAGTGTGTGCGAATGGATGGGGTCTTTGCTGAAATATTAATATAGCGCCTTTTTTTCTTGTTATTTGTAGAAGAACTATATCTCCAGGGCTTTTAAAATACAAAGAAATCAAAGATAGGTAATGTCAAATTATTTTTGAGTGTTCAGACCCTTTGGTTGATGTATAAATAATACAAATGAAACAGTAAACAGCACGAAGGGTACAATTATTGAAATAAGTAGCAAAGTCGATTCAAAGCAGTACAAAGTTCCCTGTTGTTACCATGATAGGGAAGCGGTTATTTACGTAAGATTCCATACATTTTCTTTTTTTTTTTTAAGTCTTTAAATTTTGCTGTAGTTGAATTATTTTATCACAAAACTTGGAGATAAATTTGTATCTACAAAGTTGAAAATATAAAGCATGGACAGAAAGAAGCTACAATATTGAACTTCGGTCGACACAGAATAAGTAAAAAGCAAACTAGGAGAGTCTATGGAATGAAACAATTGCTTAATTGGTTCTGAATGACCGGCTGTTCTAGACAGGCATGCAGTATTAATGAGGGAGAAACAGCATAAGTTTTACCAGAAAAAAAAAAAAAAGCCACACCCTGTAAAGAAAGGCGAACATTTTCCTTAAAACAGCAACAAAGAAACCACTGCCACAAAATCACAGTGAAACCATCTACTTAGAAGTATGTTATGAATAACATTTCTTCTCAAATGAAACCTCGATTAAAATGAATGTGTCACCCCTATCATCTCCCATAGGGTTATAGAACCTTATTTATTTCAATTGGCTGATTGTCCCCCTGAGAGTTCTACCAGTGGAGTGACGTGAAAACTCATTAGTGCCATTTTATTTTTAAATTCCACAGAACCATCTCAGACAGAGCATGATTGCTCTTATAAGCGTGCCCACTGTAGAGCATCGTTGCAACAAATGTGCACCAGTAAATCACAATGTCCGTCACTCAGATAGAGGTTCCCATTGTCTGACTGTCTTGCATCACTGTGGGCAATGAGTCCAGTTCACAATGAAACCTGCTATCAACATTTGACAGGGCACTTGAGCCCCTTTGGGTCTAATTCTGCAACTTCTTCCATTCTCTGAGAAGTACACACAACTTCAAATTCCATGCTAAAGAGAAATGTAAGAGAGAGGATCATGACAACTTGCTTTCCCTAAGACCCATAACTTGGCTTATTCAGTGGAGGCATGAAAGCAAAAACTCACCAATTGCCATTAAGCTCGGATATAAAGAGTTCCATGCATGGGTTAACAATTGGGTGCTGTCAAATGTTAAAACCACTAAATTCTCATCTTGTTAAATCATCTGATGGCCTTTTCTTCTTTAGTTAAATAGGGATAAATAATAAAAAAACAATTTGCAACTAAAAGATGCTAGCATTTTGCAGCTGCTGAATGTCTTTTGGGGAGATTAGATTCCATAATGAGGAGATATAACCATCATTTTATAAAAGCTGTTGCTGTCTTGGGGAAAACACCATTGAATATGATTAGAAAAAGGCTTTTCTTCATGAACCTATTACATTAATGTGCCGATTGCTTGGCATACACTTAATGATATCTCCATAGCTCAAAAACAATAATTTGTTATTGTAAATCCTGACATAAGATATTAAGTTCAACTGTGCTTTTATGAGTTCTAACTTGGACATTAGTGGTTTAAACTTGCAAAACCCTACAAAAGTTGAAAAGCCAATCAACTACATACCATTTTAACATAGATATATATGTATATTTCTCAAGTGCTTGGATAGACGTTTTCCTCGGATAACTTAAATGTCACTTCAAGCATCTCTGGTGGCTGGGTCTCCATTTAAGGGTGTCAAAGATACAGTAATGCGATGAGAATGATGGAATGGGGAGAGTTCTGCGTGTAGTACAAATAATTAGTATTAGGCAACAGAGAGCTAACATTACTATCCTTCTTATTTTTAATTATAAGGCCCATTAAGACAGTGTCAACTGACAAAATGCTAACAGAGACGTTTCTAAAAGAGGCACATTCCCTGGCTACTATTTCTTTTATTTTTTTTAAAGATTTATTTTTATTGTTTTTTTGACAGAGAGAGACAGACAGAGAGAGAGACAGAGAGAAGGGGGAGGGCCCAGAGCCGTCTCCATAGTTGATGGCATTAGTTTTCCATATAGTTTCACTCCACAGGTGGGCGCGGGGCTGCGCAGGGCAGGAACTGGGTCCGGAGCCTCCAGCATAGGCCCCGGCAAGAACTGAACTGGGGGCATACCCCAGTTCAGCATATGGGTCCGCCTGGGTTGGGATTCAATCTTCGGGCCCCGGGGCTGCAAAGGGAGCGCTTAACCTGCTGAGCCATCCCGGCTTCCCCAGCTGGCTATTACTTTGATGAGAGAAGTGAAGAGGAGGAAGAGACAGGCCACTACTAGGCCCCTTCTAGCTCAGCTCCCTCCCAGACATGTGTGTGCGGCACGTCCAGCTGCCCTCAGCCCAGAGACCAAGCAAGTCTCAGCCACATGACCCCTTTCGGCCGCTAGTGCTTTGCACAAAGACAGAAACATCCTCGATGTTTAAGCTCTAGAACTTTTGAATTCTTTATAGTCAAAAGTCTATCTTTAAGTTGATTAAGAAGTACAAATTGCCCATTATAAAAAGCACCACGGGGCTGTGAAATACAGTAAACAGAATATAGTCGATAATACCGTGCTAATTATGCAGGGTGTCAGATGGGTACTACTCTCACCGGGATGGTCACTTCATAAGGCACACACATGTTGTAATCACTGTGCTGTATAACTGAAACTAATATAATACTGTATGTCAACTGGAATTGAAAAATAAATTTAATAAAAGTCTACCCTGAAGCTCTGGTATGTTATGACCAAGGCTTTTCAGGGGAATACTTATATCCTAAAACAAGAACATAAAGAACATCTACAAAGGAAATAGATAAATTTTCTCAATGTAGCAAATATTTCTGCAGTGTTTGATACTATGAAAATCCCTGTTTAAATTCTTTGGTGACTAGAATACATCAGTATATATATGTACATATCTACTTACATATGGTATATATACACACACGTACCCAGATGTATTTTTATGTATATATAAAATGTTGTATAATTTAAAAATCAGTAACTATACAAACAAACACTAAACAAATGTCTTCTTGTCTAACACAAAGAACTTCGTACCAGGACTGAAGATTCACACGTCACAGGACAAAAATAAAATTAGCTCTTTCTCACAGAGTTTGTCTCCCACTCCCCACAACATATGATCAGGATCACGCTGATCAACAACCCCCCAAGTTAAGCTTCCACTTACTCCAATCAACATAATTTCCAAGTTGGGAAACGGAAACCTGCAGGAAGCCTGACACATTTTTTCTTAAGTAGGTTTCAGGGCTTGGCTCTTTGCTGCTGGGTTCCATGAGAAATGTATCTCCTGGGCTTAGAGTAACAATTAGTGATTCATGCGCTCCAGGAGTGATAGTACGAGGCGAGAAAGATCACACCTTTGTGAATGAACATGAGAAAATTCAGAGTTGTGATTGTTTAGCAATTTTTTTTAAGATTTATTTTATTGTTTTTGACAGAGTGATAGAGACAGAGAGAAGAGGGAGGGCCCAGAGCAGTCTCCATGGTTGTACATCATCAGTTTTTGACATGGTTTCGTTCCACACAGGTGGGCGGGGGACGAGCAGGGCAGGAACTGGGCTGGGGGCCTCCTACATGGGAGGCACGCCCCCTCGAGCCAGGGGCTGAATGCGGGGGTTGAGGGGGTGAGGACTGAACTAGGGGCCTCCCACATGGGAAGCACACCCCAATTCAGCATATGGGCCTGCATGGGCTGGAGCCAGGATTCGATCCTCAGTCTCTGAGGCTGCAAAGCAAGGGCTTAACCTGCTCAGCCATCTCAGCTTGCACTGTTTAGCATTTTTAATGCTAAGCCTATGTCACACAGATACCTGAGACCAGCACGATGGAACCACTGTTAACTCCTTGTAAGCAAATTGAGGGGGATGCATTAGAGTACAGGTGCTTTGGAGAGTTTTTCTTTAAGTACCACAGACAGTTTGTTTACCTTTGCAGCTCCCATTCTCTGGAGTAAGGCCCAGAGTGTTATTTGAAGGCTTTTCTTGGGCTGTGTTTATGACTGCGCCTGCTTCCCAAAGCTAAGCTACGTCATCTTGGGTTAAAGGTGAGCAGAGGAAAAATTTTTCTTGTTCTAAATTTGAGCTCAGGAGAGGGGCTCCGCTTCTCTCTCACCTAAGTTCTAGCCCAGCCCAGAGACTGGGGGTGTCACCAGTCCTTGGGGGATCCCCTGCTTAGTGAGCCCTTCCCCTTATAGCCTCACACAGACGATTAGGACGAAGGTGACAGAGCAGACTGTGTCCTCCCTCCAACTGGTCTGGTAGGCACAATAATGGCCCCAAAGCCATCAATTTCTGAATGTCTGGAACCTGCGACTACATTACTGTGCGTGGTAAAAGGGATTTTCCAGGTGTGATCAAGTTAAGAATCTTGCACTGGGGTGACAAGGGGGCAATAAGAGGAAGGCAGGAGGGTCAGAGTGCAAGGAGGAGATGTGAGCACAGAAGCAAAGGTTGGGGTGATGTGAGGAATGCAGATGGCCTCACCTGGGAGAGGACAGGAAACGGAGTCTCCCCTGGAGCCCCCAGGAGGAGGCAGCCTGCTGACAGCTCCATTTCCGCTTTGGGGCTGCTTGCTGGGAGTGTAAGACAGTAAGCTCATGCTACTGTAAGCCACGAACTGTGTGCTAAGTATGTTACATTAGAAATAGGAAACTAGCACACTGCACAGTCTAGTGTCACTGAAAGTCTCTCGTGCGGTCTGTCTCGTCTGGTATCAGAACCACCGAAGGGGGCTGGAGATACGGTGGAAAGGGACAAATGAGTAGCCTGCCCCCAAATTCTTCAGCCAAGACACTGAGCTCTCTAAGAGCCACCAAATCAACAATCCACAGAAGTAATGCTGACCCCATCAGACCAATTACTGAATCAACAAATATCTTAACTATCCCAGGAGGCAAAGCGCTTAGAGCAGTAGGTTAGGAAATCTGTAAGAGCTGAGGACTGCTGCGTGCATGGGGGAAGCACACTAGCCTATTCCTGGCTGCAAACGCTGTGCTCTCTAGAGCCATCTGCCCAGCGGCAACCCGCTGGCCTCATTAGGCATACTGACATTTATTTTTACCAAAGTAGTGTTTTATTTTTGTTGTTGTTTAATTGAATTTTAATGTCGTTCATTAAGATATGCATGCTCTACGTTACCACAGGCCTCCCATTCCCTCTTACTTGACCTGGCTATTTCTTTCATTTATGTTGCCTAACTGGTCCTTATGGGCACTCGAGTTTTCAGTCTAAGGGCAAGAGCTATGGTGACTCTATTACACTATTAAGAATTTACTCCTTAGTACACAGGACCCAATCTACACCCATGACCTATTCACCGCCTGCTGACCCGTTTGGACTCATGACCCACTAGTCTATTCCCTTCCATGTTCCTGAAGATACGCCACTGGGCTATTGTTAGGCATGCTCAGTATTTTCACTGAAAAAGTGAACATGGATAAAAATCGTGGCCTTATCACTTGTAGAGAACATAGTGCTAGGATTAGAAGCCTATATTGGACAAGAGAATGGAGATCCAACAATAGTTGCATCATCCAAACTGAAATCTAAGAGGAAAGATATAAAGTTCTGCATTTATGGTAAGAGAAAAGAAAAAAAGTAAAAAAAACCTATGCAGTACTAGATGGGAAAATATAATTCAACAGACACACGTGAAAGAGGCTTTGAAGTTTTATAACAGCCGAAGCTCTGGTATGAGACATTGATTGATGTATTTGGCCAAACAAACCACTAAATAAAAGCCAAGGTTTTGATTAAGATCAACCATACTTCTTCCTAAGATAGTCAGAATATACTGAGAGATGCAGTAACATTTCACGATGAACATCTGTAAACTGGAAGTTCAAGGAACACAGGCAGGATGGTGTTGGGAGTAAATGAGAGTTGGATGAAGGTCTGAGATGCTCAGCTAGGAAAACTGGCGAGAGGGTCTGCTATCATTGGGCAGATTCAATGCAGTGCATACAACCCCATCGTGCGGAAGGAGGCTGGCGTTTATTTTGCTTGTTTGTGGAGCACAGAAAAAGGGCCGAGGAACAGAGGAAACAAGATTCTGGCTAAGTAGAAGTATGGGTGTTCTAATGATCTGACTGGTGTCCAAAAGGAATGGGCCGTCTTGGGCAGGAGTGAGTTTACCTTAGGGGGAAGCATACAGGCAAATGTTAGGAGGTCCTGAGAGGGGATGCTAGAGAAGAAATCCATGTGTAGCTAAAAATGGGATAAGACGACTTCTGTGGCCCAGTCAAAAGCAAGTTCCTCTGATACCAATACCCTCGTCCTCAAGATAATGCACAATTAGGACTGGGATTCTGTTAAGGTAGAAGAAGAAAATCAAGTTTATTTATATGGAGCAAAAGATGCCACTTAGGAACAAGGCAAAGAGATTTGGCTTCCCGTAAATTGGTCCCTGCTGAACCGCAGTCTTGGGAATGTGGTTTATAAGCCTATTCTGGGCAACATTGGTTAATCAAGGAGACTCAAAATACTCTGGCATTTAAGTTTTCACTGTTATTTGTAGCATTTTGCTCTGTGGCTTTATTTGTTTTCAACTTTTTAAAAGATTCTTGGCATCACAAAAACATCTGAGCATTCTAGAAAAGCAGTTGTAGAGTTCATGAGGGCGAACGTTTTCTAGCAATCTAAGTGCTGCTGACAGGCCAGAATTTCCCTTTCCTCTATTTTTGGACTCAGGATAATTTCTAAATTAAGTGATCAGCCAATTGGCACTGTGGAAACATGCAGGTGGAGGACAAGTTGAGAGGGAGCTCTAGACCCAGCACTATTCCAGGTCCCTCTGTTGTCACATGTGGGTATTAATGTTTCACACACAATCCGTCAGTGCTCACGGAGGGCCCACTGTGGGGCAGGGGCTGTGCTAGCTGGGGAGACATAGGTGGAACCACTTGAGGGAGTCATACGGATACGTAAATAGGTGTCTCAGTTTTCAATGTGGTAACTGCTATTCAAGGGGCCTGCTTACAGTGGCCATAGAACGGGGAGCAGGTGCAGTTAGCGCTTCCTGGGGAAGGAGAGGTTGATGACTTCTGGAGAGAGAGGGTGGCTTTAGAATTAGACACTGCGAAGTACACGGGGGTCAAAGAAAACGGTGGGAAGGAGGTCTTGCATGAAACTCCTGGCCTCCACTTCACAAGCTCAATTTTGGGCACATCTGTTTCCAGAATGAAGTGGTGCTAATGGAATCCTAGGAACCTAGGTTCCAGGGCCATTTTGTAGACAAAAATGAGATCAGGGAAGAGCATTTTAGAACAGGTTAAAGAGATAAGTTTAAGTTGGAAATGACGAACCCTACAGTCTTACAGGTTACAGAATGCTATGTCTGCCCATCTGTCTGCAGCCACGATGCTAAGAGCCTACAGCATGATACACATAATATCCTCCAGTTCACATCATGCCTTACCACTCCCTTATCTTATTCCATATACCAGGCTGCTTCAAACAGCTACATGATCTGCCTAAAACAAGAACTAATATTAAAGGGTCTGCACAGAGGAACATCAGAACTATGAGTATTTTTGAGTCTGGCTCTTTCTCCTTAGAGAGTAGGAAAGGGCTGCATTGTTCTGAGCTGTGACATAATGAGGGTGATTAAAAACAGGACTTTAGAGTTAGATTTTTCTCAAAGCCCTTTTAAATGAAAAATAAATATCGTTTCTTCTCAATCAAGAATGGACTCATGGTCTGAAAAATTCAGAGAGAGAGGGGACAGTAATAACGGGAAGACGTTCTACTTGGAAAATACAAAACAAAACAAAGAAAGTTCTACAGCAACAATGTAATTCAAATTAAATTCTTAAAATAAAAATAAATGTTACCTAATTTGGAAAAAATGGCAAATAACACCAAAACTTGACTTCTGGAGGGATCTGTTTAGCAATCTCTCTACTATTTTGTACAAAATATACTTCATTTTACAGAAAGTGTTGTAAGGAGGTGGCTGAAACTGCCAAAAATTCACTAATTCACCATGGTGGAAGGAGTAGAGAAAGAGGAGTAAAGACACTAGAGAAATGATTATGAGAAGACTAAAAGCCAAAGGTAAAAATACTAAAGGAGTGAAGATTAAAAAATATTTATGAAGGATTTATTTTGGCCACTTCCAAATGTCTAAAATAAAATTTATGTATCTGAAAACTGCAAACTCACACCTGAAGAGAGGTAAAGCCCATTCGAGATCCATTATGCCAGAAGAGAATCATGAGACATGTGTGGAAGGGAAGCTTATGCACATGAGGTTGTCTGAAACCTATTGTTAAGTGGAAAATGTCTGCCAAGTAATTTCCTATAGTTCAGTTGAAAATGTCAGCTTAAAGCAGGTGCGCTGCTTCCCTTTCTCTCCCCCAATTTGAAAGCCATTTACAAATGCATCCCAGTGATTCAGACCAAGAAATTACCAATCCCCATAACAGAACGAGGCTGCATAGGCATCTGAACTTTGTTTACACAATTAGGAGACACTCACATGCACATTCCATAAATGACAAGGTTCCCGCGGCAAATTAACAAGAACAATTTTCCCATCTCAGGAGCTGTCAAGATGGGCCCTGTTGGCCAATTTATCTTACTCTAGCACATCTCTGGTGCTTGTCAATCAATATGGGAAACATTTGGTGCTGATTGCCATTTTTCTCTTCACTTCCTTTTGCCTCTTATACCAGGCAATTTCCTGCAAGTCAATCAAGGTCGAAGCTGACCTTGTTTAAATAAAATGCTGTTGAGCTCTTTTCACACCAACAATTTCAAAGACAGAATGAGCTGTATCTTTTACATTTACATTTATACTACCTCCCCTCCCCCCACCAGTTCTACTAAAATGCCACCCTTAAGTTACAAGTCATAACTAAAGCCACCGAGACACTGAGAAAGCTACATTGAGAAAGTGGTAAGGAAATGTATATTTCAGGTACGTATCTTTACTATTTTTTGAGATTTATTTTATTGTTTGAGAGATGGTGAGAGTGAGAGAGACAGAGCGAGAGGGTGGAGGGAGGGCCCAGAGAAGTTTCCATAGTTGTACATCACTAGTTGTGACATAGTTTCATTCCACACAGATGAATGTGGGCTGCATGGGGTGGGAACTGAACTGGGGGCCTCCCACATGGGAGGCAATAATCTTTGCTACCATCCCTGTGGTTACCAGTTGTACCACAGTTGAGCATGTGGATATGCACAAGCCAGGGTCAGGATTCGATCCCTGGACCTCGTGGTTGCAAGAAAAGCACTCCACCTGTTGAGCTATCCCAATATCCCCATCTCTTCACTATTAAAGATGCACTCAGCAAAACAGATCTTTTTTCCATGAAAGAGTACTGTCTTGCTTACCACTACTCAGCCCTAATTCGAGGCAGGCCCACACAGCTCAAACAATATACCCAAAATCATCAGAACGTGATCACCCTAACTACTGGTAAGCAATTTTAAGGGCTGGCCCAGAGTTCAGGTCCTATAGCTGAGAGAGTTTTAGGACATTTTGGTGTTAGTTTCTATTGTTACTGAGTCAAGCACAAACCTTTATTATTAGTCTCATTATACCCATGGGAGAAATAAAGTGCAGGAGAGAATGCAGCTCCCTCCCTCCCTTCCTTCCTTCCTTCCTTTGCCATTAATTCAGTTGTGATCTTATCATGAGGTGATTCCCAACGGTGTATGGTATATTGTACTAACATTTCTTATATTCTTGTGTTTTTCCTTCTCGTGACTGTTGTTACTCTCTGTCACCTTCAAAATGCTATTCTGTGAGACTAGGCACTGCTTGGAGGTTTAATGAAGCTTCTATATTGTTTTCTGATTTATCAGGTTCTCAGCTAACAGGGGGATGGAGGAGACGAAGGGTAAGAGGTACCAGGATGAACTGAACAAATAGTTTTTATCAAGTTCATTTTTATGTGTAGAATTTGTCAAGGGGCCACATTCCGTTCTAGCAGAATCAGCGTGGGAGAAGTGCACACGACCTTCTTCAATTCCTCCTGTCATTTCTCTCTCATCATCTTTTCTTAAGTATCATTAGATCAAAGCGTCATGTAATACAGCAGAATTCCAAAGCTGTTGGTTAGCTTGGCATAAAAGTCAGGGTTCAAACTCTGCTTCTTCTGCTCCGAGTTCTCCGTGGAAGTTAAAACTTCTTTCTCTGCCATCAGACTCTGAGATTCAAATGTTTTCTTATTGTTCCTTTCAGCACGTCCTTCAGGGCAAGGAGTTTGTTGGGCTTGCCTTAAATAAGGACATTTTATAACTTACGTAGGTAATTTAATTTCTTCTCCAAGCTTAAAAATTTTTCCTGTCATGAAGCGAAGCTGGGATGGCTCAGTGGGTTAAGCGCTCACTTTGCAGCCCTGGGGACCGAGGATCAAATCTTGGTCCTGGCCTGTGCGGACCCATATGCTGAACTGGGGGGTGTCCCCAGTTCAGTTCTCAATGGGGTGAAGACCCCGGCCCAGTTCCTGCCCTGTGCAGCCCCACACCCACCTGTGGAATGAAACTATGTGGAAAAACCAATGATGTGCAGCTATGGAGACTGTCTGCCCTCCCCCCCCACCTTCTCTCTGTCTCTGTCTCTCTCTCTCTGTCAAAAACAATAAAAATAAATCTTTAAAAACAAAATTTTTTTCCTGTCATTAAAAAAAAAGTATGCTTTCTGTAAAAGAAACTACAAACCTTGCATGTGCTCATTGCTAATAAAGCAGATATTATCAATACCAGGGGGAATTGGGCCCACATAGTAGAGGACATTCTAGTTACTTTATATTCCGTTTTCAATCCTTTAAACACGCACGTGCTATCATGTATGCACTCACATGCACACACTCAGTCTTTCATTTCTGGGGAAAAAAAAAAGTTCACTAAAAACAAATCCGTATCTTAGGTTCTGTCTAACCTGTTCATTTTTCTTCCCTTAAAGCTCTGATGCGTTGGTTTTCCATGCTAACAAATGTTATATGACAGGCTCACAGATTTACTGCTCGGCACCCTTTTTAATTATGGATGTCTAAGGAGAATTTCACTGAGGAACACAATAAATCACTAGTGAAATTATTTGTTAGTTGAATGAGCCGAATAAACAGTTGGCTTCGGGGCACAGATTCGTCTGGCATCTTTGAAATCATTCCATATTTTTTTCCTTTCTATATCCACACAAAAGCAGGACGGGGCCTGTGGGATCAGCTGGGACTGGAGATGTGGCTGAGAAGTGCAGGAAACATAAACACCTGACCCCCCACACATGTCCTGGGTGCTGAATAAAGTACTTTTTGTCAAGCTTCACAAATACTCATTAAAATATTAATCACCATGAATAAATAGTATATTGTAACTAATGACAATCCTCAGAAACACCTTGTTGAGGGTATGCTGTACATCTATGTCATTTCATTTCCTTCTGACAACAACCCTATTTCCTTACACGCACAACAAAAACAAAAATATCTTTAAACTCAAGAGCGGAAAACCCAGAATGCAAACCAACTTCTGATTCCTGGTCTGGAGCTCTCGCCTATCAACCCTCAAGTGTCTGTAAACTTCCTCAAAGAAGTCCTTGTGTGTTATTTAAGCTTTGAATAGAAAAAGCTCAGCTCAGGGTTGGACCCTAAACCTATTAGTCACCTTAAACCTATTTGAGGCTCCTTCTCTCTGGCTCAGCCAGGTATGTCTGACCAGTAGCGCAGGGCGGCTTTGGAAGAAGCCCCACACACATTCTTAAAACAAGATTTCTTTGTGATCTTCCTTTTTAGCTCATCAGCTCTCATTAGTGTATTTTATGTGGCTGAAGGAAGCCAAAAGGTTGAATAATTCTGATCTAGGCCTTGAAGAAAGCAGATTTTCCAGGGCCTCTCCGAGAAAACTGACTTTGAAGCAAAGTCGACCAAGAACAGGTAAAGATGGGAACCACAGGGAAAAAAAGTGCTGTCAATGGAGGTGAGAGAAATGAGACAGTAAGATCATTACTTCCAATGGGAAAGCACAGACATGTCAGGAAGGGTAACAAACTGTTGCTGTATTTGTAATAAATGTCACCCTCAGAGTCACAAGCACACAGTGAGCCCTGGGAGCTTCCATACAGGAATCAGTGTTAGTGCCCTTCCTCCAGGTTCCTGTTGAACTCACCCAGAAAGTTACGAAGAAGCATGGCCACTTGGAACACATTCATGCAAACAGTCCTGACAGTTTTCAAGCCTTGGACTTCCTCCCATACCAGCCAATCGGCTGCCTGTAGTGAATCTCATAAATATCTCAGCTGGAAACTTGGTTTAAGGGTATTTAAATGGACCTGGGAGTTCCCAACTTCGGGAACAGATTTGAGTCCAGTAATCTGAGAGTCACAGTGGAAATGCGGGCTCTTGTAGCATTAAGCTTCACATCCCTCGCCAATTGCTTTATGCCAGACACTATAAACCTGGGCTAAGAGAACTGCTTGTGATTTAGTATTTCAGACTAGCAGCTCAAGTCTGAGATACTTATGGGCATTTCCTATTTACCTCAATGCGAAATTCCAAAGGGCTTCCCTAGAACTTTTCCAGGGGAAGCAAGATGTGATTGAGGGTCCCTGGGAAGCAGAAGACAGCCACAGATGGGGAAGCTGGGATGGCTCAGTGGGCTGAGCACTCATCTTGCAGCCCTGGGGTCTGAAGATCAAATCCTGGCCCTGGCCTGTGCGGACCCATGTGTTGAATTGGGGTGTGCCCCCAGCTCGGTTCTTGCCAGGAAGAGTTTCCTTTGTGGGAGGGCCCTGGTTCGGCTCTCATCCCAGATGAGCTTCCCATGCAGGAGGCCCCTGGCCTGGTTCCTGCCCTGTGTGGCCCTGAGCCCATCTGTGGAATGAAACTATATCAAAAACTAACGATGTGAGACTATGGAGATTGCTCTGGGCCCTCCCCCTTCCCTCTCTCTCTGTCTTTCTCTATCTAGCAAAACAAAATAAATCTTAAAAAAAAAAAAAAAAAAAAAAAAAAAAAAAAAAAAAAAAAAAAAAAAAAAAAAAGACAGACAGACAGACACAGAGACCTGTGAGGCAGTGATGTTTATAGTTTCATGGGTTGCACTTTCCAACTATTGAAAATGCATAAGCGCATGATGGTGGCTGAATAGAAAACTCCCTTCTTCAGACAGCGCCAGAACTGGTTGTGTGATCCTTCTATAGTCTGTTGCTTTTGGGCACTAACTAGTTGATGGCTTTGAGGCAGAGTTATTGCCAAAGATTTAAAAAAGTATAAGAATTTAATATTTATACTGTGTCAATAAGAAAAATGACCAATGGCCAGGGAAGGGGTGTGGACATGGAATGTGCAAATGCACATCCAGGCACCCACTAATATTTAAAGATTTATTTTTATTGTTTTCTTTTTGTTGTTTTTTTTACAGAGAGAGACAGAGACAGAGAGAAGGGGAGGGCCCAGAGCAGTCTCCATAGTTGACAGCATTAGTTTTCCATATAGTTTCACTCCACAGGTGGGCGCGGGGCTGTGAAGGGCAGGAAATGGGTCAGGAGCCTCCCGCATAGGCACCGGCAAGAACTGAACTGGGGGCACACCCCAGTTCAGCATATGGGTCTGCATGGGTCGGTGCCGGGATTTGATCCTCAGTCCCCAGGACAGCAAAGTGAGCACTTAACCTGCTGAGCCATTTCAGCTTCCCCTAATAAGTCAAACTTAAAAAAATAATGGCATGTTAGTGTTTTATAGTTAGCAAACTGGACTGATATTTTATAACGTACTCTCGAATGCTGTGAAAAGTATGAAAAATGAAGCAGTCTCATATACTAATGGGACAGCATATATTGCAATACAATATTTTTGGAGGTAACTATCAGACATATACCTCCTTTTAGGTAATTATCAGATAAATATACACAAGGTAGCTTGCTGTATCACAGTTAAAACTCAGTAACTGAATACCCAACAAGTGCAGAACACTTAAATGACCAATGGTGAATTTGTGCGTCAAGGTATTTGCAGTCTTTTAAATATATTTTACAATACTAAGTAGGCTGACCAGACATACCCTTTAAATGAGACAGAAAACAATGGTACTGTCCCATTTCAAGCAGAATGTAGGGTCAGCCTAGTCTCACAGGGCTAAATTCAAGGTGTCAGTAGGCTGACTATGCACACTATTTGACACAGGACAGTACCGTTGTTTTCTGTCCCATTTAAGATGGTACATCTGGTCAGCCTAATATTAAGTCATGTGAAAAAATATATTATAAGCACTATTACACATATATGAAGGCTGTCCGGAAAAAATCCAGCCATAAATGCCTCTACTTTTCATATTACATGGCTGGATACTTTTCAGACAGGCTTTGTATATGAACACATGTAAAATGTGCTATTATTTTTAGGATTATAGTAACTTTCTCTACATTTTTCTTTGTACATTTCTGAGTTCCTCTAATTTAAAAAATACGAACATACAATATATATTATATATGTATATGTTTAGATACACGAGGGCTGTGTGGAAGGTAGCCAGCCATGTAACCATTCTCTTTATATTGACAATGGCTGGATTTTTTCTTGACAGCCCTCAGATATGTATCTTTACTGGGAATCCGGCTACTTTTTAACAATACTAAGTTAATTATACCACAAATCCTATAGGAAATAGACACAGTAGGATATAATTTTCTCTTCTTCCAGAATGTCCACACTTATCACATTGCAGTCGATAAGGCATCATGATCAAAGTCCTGGTTAACATTGTTAGAACAGTGGAATTCTTTCCTTTGTTGTTGTTGTTTTGTTGTTGTTTTGGTGAGGTAGTTTCAAAACAAAGTGGGCAACTTAATGATGCAGAAGTCTGAAAGTGTAACATCCCACAGCAGGGTGGGTCCTTAAAAAGATGTCACATTTGTCACAGTGGTTGCCACCTCAATTTGACAACCTACAAAGTACTAATAGTGTCCTCAAGTGACTACCTGGTGGTCTTAGAGGTTTCCAGTGTGAGCTCTCTGGGGGTAAGGCCTGGTCTTTCCCTTCGGTGAATGGGACTGTTTGTTAACTCCAACAGACAATTATGAAGGGCAATTAAAAATTCAAATTATGTTAATAGGCCAGAGAAAAATGACTGTTTGCAGAAATCAGTGGCAATTACCAGACATAATGGTTCTCAATTAGGCTGGAGGGGATTTTCAGTCATTCATAATTCACCATCTTAAATGTATCATAAAAAAGTAATTGTCACTTGTTAATAAAAGTTACTTAAAAACAATGTCACTATCTTGTGTAGAAAGTAACTCTCCTCTCTCCCTCATCAGTTTTTAAAGATATGTTCTTAATTTAAAAATGCAGCACACACTGTTTCACAATAAAATCAAACAGGAATGCCCTTAAAATAAAAAATAAAGCCCTTTCTAGCCCTCCACTTTGCACTTCTCAGGGGTAACCATTGTTTTCATCAATTCAGTGAGTATTCTTTCACTCAACCACCTCCCTGCTACTATTAAAAAAGAGGGGAGAGGGGTTCAGAAGACTGTCCAAGGAACATATTGTATTGATATTTTTAGTTAATTAAAGGTGAAAACACAAAAACATCATTGTGCTGCTTCTGTCATATTTATTTTTCTCCCAGGGCTTTTGATTTGTTTTTTATATTCACATGCAGCTTCCATTACCCCCAGGAATATACAGTGTTCGTGCATGTTCTTACAATTCTATTCTCAGGCAGTGCAGTTGGCTGCATAAATTGCACTCTGCACATGGGATGTGATTCAATGAGTCTGGCCAGTTAGTTCCCAGCTTTATTTCTGGTGTCTCAGGGAGAACCAAAAAAAGACTGAAAGAAGCAAGAGGAAAGGGAAAGGGAAAGGAAGAGAAGGGCACCTTCTAAATCAGCAAAGCATAAAGGAATGAGGTTTTCTCTTGTGGACTCCTGGACGAATAATGTCGCTTTCATCTTCTGTTATGGGTCATGTTAAAAGGATGACAGCTACAATCTCAATTTTCTTGCCCAATCAGAAAAACTTTGCTACCCATTCAAGTCCCAAACTGTAGCTCGGTATTCAACTGAAATGAAGCACAGGCAAGAAGGAGCTCTCCCTGACTCACTGCAATAGTATTCTTACTCTAGTGAGTCACATACAGTACAGCAACATTTCCAGAAACTTCTCCAAAAGGAAGCTTGAAGCTGCTCTGAATTAGGCATTTTACAGACATCACCTTGTTCAGTTTTCATCCTCACCCTACAAGGTGGGCAGTTGAGGGGGAACCCAGATATTTTTTGATCCAAAGTCTATGTGCACTCCCCATCCAACACCCTCTTTGTTAAAATCATGCAGACCCAAGTATGAGGCTTAACAGTTTATGACATCTCAACTTGTGATCGCTGCCCCTCCTTTATTTTCCTTTCACAGAGACGAGGCTACGCACTACACTGACCAGCAAACAATCTCAGGGATATTAAAGCACATGAAATCAGCTACACATAGGAGTACACCAATGATCCCAGTTTGGGGACACTTTTCAAAAGTATCCAGAGCAGTAAGACTGCTTGAGCTTGCTTTAAAATAGCCACCAGGAAAGAAAGCATCTGCCATCTGTCCTTCACTGGACCTGTGCCTTAAAAGTGAGTGCCTCCTCACTGCGAACAGAGAAGTCTTAATTTAAAAAGATCATTTTGGGGGATGCTGGGATGGCTCCGTGGGTTGAGTGCTCCTCTTGCAGCTCCAGGGTCCGGAGATCGAATCCCGGCCCCAGCTTGTGTAGACCTACATACTGAACTGGGATGTGGCTGGACCGGTTTCTGCCCTGTGCAGCCTCACCCCACCTGTGAAATGAAACCACGTAGAAAACTAATGAGGTACAACTATGGAGACTGCTCTTGGCCCTCCCCCTTCTCTTTGTCTGTCAATAAACAAACAAACAAACAAACAAATAAATAAAAAGGTAATTTTTTAGTATATTTTGTAATATGAGCTACACACAAGGCTTCTTTCTGTTGATCACATGTTAATTCAAAGTTTACCTTCTCAGAAATGTTTCTCCTTCCAGCCCCTCTAAAGTAGAGGATATGAACTGTTATTCTCTATCATATTGCCCCCTCCCCCATTTCATGTTTTTCAAATGTCATTCATACGCTGGTATTTTTTTTTTTTTATTGCTTTATCAATTTCTGTCTCTGCCTACCAGAATTTCAGTGCCATGACAACAAGGTCCGTATGTCTGTTGTGTACAACACTGTCTCCTCCCACCTAACCCAGTGCCTGGCACGTAGAAACATTTGTTGCTGAATGGATACATGTCTCTGAATCAAGCATCTGCTTTCAGGAACAATCAGGCATGGCCTTCTAGGAACGGGGCGTTCATTTAGTAAGTGTCTTAGGAAGTAAGAGCAGTTAGGTCCTAAGCAGGCGATCACCTGCAGTTGGTGGTTGTCATGGAGACAGAACTACTGAGATAAGTGACCAGTGTGTGGATCAGAGGAGGAACTGATGAATGAGGCTTCTTCCAGGCTGACTGGGGATCTCAGCATCTCCAAGTGGGACGTGAAGGGTCAGCATTTCTTCAGTTGCTGACAGACTGGCAGGCCCACTTGGATGGGACATTTTTAGGGGGACGGCCTTGAGTTTCTGGAGTGGAGTGCTTCTCTCTCTTCATTAGCAATGTTTTACACACCAACTCAAGGCTGCCAATTAGGTCAAGCTTTGGGACAATCAATCCATACCAGGGGACAAACTCTGGAGGAACCCTGTAACTTTCTTGGCTAGAATGTGCTGAGAGCGGGGATCTGACGGCAAACACTCTCCACACTTCAGACGGGTCTGTGCACTTGTCCTTCTGATGGTGAAGACTGAGGGAGTTTTCACCACTAAAGGACACACTTCTGGCTGGTCTGCAGTCCTTTGACCATATGATGTGATCAAGTGTCTCAGTTGTTTTTCCTTTCCTTGTATAAATGTTCTGCACCTGATTTACACAGTAAAAGTGATTCATTTCCATTTCTATATTTTTACAAATTTTCAATTTAGGTTTGTGGACTAATATCAAAATGAAATGTTTAAATGAATAATTATTCACATTAGTGGTATCAGTAAATGATATGTGAAAAGCAATAACTGCTCAGTGAAAAATTCAAGTAATAAAGAAGTGTGTAAAATAAAGAGGACCATGCCTTGTTTCTCATTCTCAATCCTCATACTTCATCTCCCCCTCCTTCTAGTGAGCCCACCTTTTAGATGGAACCACTTCAAATAGTTTCTTGCATGTACAGTGCTGTGCTAATTAAAAACCTAACATTCACTCTCCAGAAAAAGAAAAAGAAAAACCTCAGATTTCTAGCATTTTCTGATTTTGGTGGGTAAAACACCCTCACCATCTACAATTTTAAGCTAAGACTATGATGGAATTGAGAAAGGGTACGTGCACTGTCAGGTCTACCAGAGCCAGCCAGCTGCCTGTGCTCCTGCCAAGCTACCTCTCCTCTCTTCTTCCCTCCTTTCCTCCCCTCTTCCCTCCCTCCCTCGTTTTTCCTTGCATATTTACTCATACCTACAAAGACATACATGAATCAAGATCTTCCATAAACACTGAGCATTTCGCTCTACAACTTTCCCTGTCCACACGGTACATTGTAGCTCTGTATTTTGAAAATGTCTCGACACTCTTTGCAAGTGGAAACACCCTGCGCTAGCTCAACAGGGAAGCTGAGAAGCTCTTGGCCTACACAGACACCCCTGCTTGCCCGAGTGTGCCCACACCCTTGCTGTAGTCTATCCATTGTAAAAGGGAGCAATTCATCACTGGGCAGCGAGTTCTGCTTAGATGGTTTATTGTCCTGACCTCATTAAAAGCATGTAATCCACGCAGTGCCGTAAATCTATGCCTCTAAATACTTTCCTCTTTAATTTTTTAATACTGCACACATGATGGGAAAGGTTAAAGCCAATTAAAAGAGATACAAATACCATTATTACCGCCCCGACACACAGTTAGTTATTGGATCTGGTTGTTTCAGTTTAGAAAGTCATTATTTTTGTTCCTGAATGAATTAGCTGTTTATTGACTTGTCTCATCTCTGAGATGCTAAATATTTTTTGGGGGGAGGGGGTAGGTCGATTCTCTTTCTCAATTGGCATCATTCCTACACACACAAAAATTACAGACACTTTAAGGTCTGAGTGCGAACAATAAACACACAGCTGCCTGTGGGAATCCACATATGGACAGAATCATCATTTCCACTACAGTCCAGAAAGGAGAGCCACTCGATTCATGCCTATATGGCAGACAGTTGTTATGGTTGTTTCTTCCTCCCATTATGTGACCTTGACAGATGCTTAAAAGCACTGAGAGCTTAAAGAACTGTTGGGAAAATTGCTGCAAAAGGATTGACAAATGGTGATCCCTCTGACCACAAGGTTCTGATTTATGGGCAAAATGGAGCAAAAGAATAAAAGGAAAGAGAAAGAATCATTAACGTAAGGACTTGTATTGTTTTCTGACATGACTTCATATTTTCCACTGTCTTTAGTCAAAACCATGACTCTGTTTATGAAAAGACTGCATATTGTCATGGGTCTAGGCTTTTGGGGGTGCCCTCTTCTCTCCCGACTGTCTCTTTTACTCCCCGAGGAATGTAACACAGGCCCTATGATCTGAGATGACCAAGGATCTGTAGGGGCAGGTCTGAAATGTGACTGCTTTCTTCACATAACTGTCCTCCCCAGGTCCTGAGTGTTTTGTGAGAAATGACACCGGCTACCAAGTTGGCTTCGGAATAAACTCATACCCACAGACTCACATCAGTAAAAAGTTATGCAACTCATAATTCATATTAGCAGCCAATCATTTTTCTTAGTATCCTGCTGTTCTTTAAGTATCCAAGTCTGATACTAAAACACACACACACACACACACACACACACACAACAAAGGAAAGCTTACAGAACTAACAGGGCTACATTTTCACAGGAGAGAATGGAAATACACACACTTACAAGGAGACTCCTATCATAGAGCAAGACAGAGAGAGGATAAAATGAAGTATTTTAAATCTAAGGGGATAAGAAACCTAGAAACAGTGAGTATATTCCGTATTATTTTTGCCTCTGGAAAGCTAAACTAGTGGTTCTCAAGGTGTGTTCCCTGGACCAGCCGTGTCACCATGGTCCGAGACTTGTGAGAAATTCAGATTTGGGAACCTACTGCAGACACATGGAATTAGAAACTCAAGTTGGGGCCCCTCAAGCTGTGTTTTAACAAGCCCCCTGGGGCACTCTGGTGCCTGCTCAAGTTTAAGAATCCTTGTTTTGGGAAATATACCGTAGTTTTCTTAGCTGCTTCTCTAAGTCTGTCCTTGCAAATGGTCACAAACTTCTGAACATGAGCCAACCACAGTCTCTATTGTTTGGACGCTGTATCATATATCAGAATGCATTACAGTGATGCCTTGGAATTCAAACTTAATCTGTCCCAGAACCCTGTTTGAATTTGGAAGCATTCGAGTTCCAAGACGAGTGGGTGTTTGGATAAAGCTACGGGCCATACAGTCAATACGTCCCACGCAAACAAAGTGTTGGCGTTCGGATTCCAAAGCAGTGTTCGGATTCTGAGGCAAAATTGGCTTGATTTTTTTCATTTGAATTTCACGTTGTTCGGGTTTGGGGGCGTTTGGATTCCAAGGTATCACTGTACACTGAATTGTTTCCACATCCTGCTCTTTTATTGGATAGTGAGCTTCCTGAGGTCAGAGGCGTAACTGAGTCCCTTTCCTGTCCTCAATGTCCAGCCCAGGGCCTACATCAAAGCAGGCACTGAGGAAATTAATTCCACGAGAAAATGGCTAAATAAAGCCCGGCGAATTAAACAGAAACACGTAGAAGTACATAGATCCATAAAAGTTATTAATTCTAACTTGATAAATGTGGCCCATGACTAGGTATAAGTGAGTTTTGCTTCCTTTCAGAAAGAGAGCAGAAAAAAACAGTCAAAGGAACATTCTCAATCAACTTCTCATGGGTTCACTATTTATTTTCTTGAAAAAAGCAAGAAAAAATGAAATACACCACACACTAACAGGCTTTCATAAAGGGTGCTGACAATTCAGTTGGTTCAGGACATTCCAAGAGGGTTTCACATTCAGACAGAATGCATCGGCCCATTTGATGACAGACATTCTCAAATTGAAAGTAATGTGAATACAAGGCTGTAAGAAAACCACAAAGCTGCTAGTCCAGCCCAGGGGCTAAGGCTGTCAAGCCCCTTGGAACTCCTGGCCCTCGGTATGCAGGAAGGCAGAGGGCAGATCTCAGAAAGAGGAGACAGCCTGAAACCACCTCCATTGCCTCTCTGTGAGGAACTGAGAGACCTGGAGTTTCACCCCTAGTCCTTTGTGGCCTTCACCGACACTCTGAAGTTGTCCTGCTGGGCCTTTATATTCTGCCATGGGATTTACAACAGCGTCACACAAGCTGGGGAAGACCTACTTTATGCAAACGCTCTCTGTCTGCCTTTGTGCGGCTGTGGTACCAGTTCACCTGTGTTCTGATCCAGGCCTCAGTGTCCTCATCTGTGAAATGGGAACAATTCTGATGCCTGAGGATTGAGTTAAAATATATATTCCACATACACAGGTGACCCTTGAATAACATGGGGGTTAGGAGGACCAACCCCCTTGGGCTGTTGAAAATAGGCATATAACTTTTGACTTTCCAAACACTTCACTACTACTAGTGGCCTGTTGTTGATCGGAAATCTTACTGATAACAGAGACAGTCAAGTAACACATATTTTGTATGTTGTATTATTATATTCTATATTCTTACCATAAAATGAGCTACAGAAAAGAAAATGTCATCAAGAGAATCATAAGGGGGAGAAAATACATTTATAGTGTGTATTAAAAAAAAAATCCATGTATAAGTGGACCCCTGCAGGTCAAACCTGTGTTGTTCAAGGGTGAAATACATGTGTGATAGGGTTAGGTGTCTAACACACAGCAGAAGCGTAGCAAGTATGAACTATTATACTTAATATTCTTTTTTTTTTAAAGTTTTTATTTATTTATTTTATTAATTTTTGACAGAGAGAGAGAGAGATACAGAGACAGAGAGAGAGAGAACTGAACTGGGGGAGCTCCCCAGCTCAGCACATGGTTCCGCACGGGCCGGGGCCGGGACTCGATCCTCGGTCCCCAGGGCTGCAAAGCGAGTGCTCAACCCACTGAGCCATCCCGGCTTCCCCTTAATATTCTTATTGACCTATGTGCTACCAGGGTTCCTTTAACTGGAATCCGTGGACTTCTAGAGAGCCATGAAATGGACCAAAGAGTGGCCATAGATCCCTGAAATAATCAGCAAAATGTTGCAGGTTTGTACATATTTCTTTTCTTTGGGCATACAGCCCCAAACTTTAACCAGCTTACCCCTGTGGCCCCTGGTTCATTAATCACAAAGAATCATGGTGCTGGGGGTTGAGCAGTCAGCCTGTGTCCTCAGCAGGAAAATGATGCAGTTTCTGTAAGTCTGACGTCTCACTCTAGGCATACGTGCATCTCTGGGACCCTCCATTGTAAATTCCACACAATGTGTAGCTGCTTATTGCTCTTCTTCCACCTCATGACAGGAAATAGTTTCCAAATGCATGCTACCATGAGGACAGGCAGTGTTAATTTTCACCTCGAACACCCTCAAGGTTTAAGAAAACGAGAGAGCTTCCAGCTACTGCTCCCACCTGGAAGCACAACAGCCTTAGTAGCTGCAGAAGTCCTCTGAGCAAGCTCTTCCGTTGCTGACAGGTTTCTCTCGATGCTATCAGCCTAGGCGACTGTGTGAGCAGGGCCAACAGGCAGCGACCACACTGGGCCTCTAGCCCAGAGCACAGGGCTTGCTCTCCAGCCCTGTGCTAACAGCTCCCTACCCTGAGTGGGTGGCTTCTCCTCTCAGGTTCTCCAATTCCTTACCTGTCAAATAGGAGTTACACCCAATGTGATCCCCGAACATGTTATGGACAAGGACCCGGATTCGTATAGACATGGTTCTATTAGGCTGTCATTTTTCTATCAATTGACTAAGAAAATATTTAGTCACAAAAAGAAAGTTACCCTCTCTTTATGAAAAATTTGAGAAAAGATAAAATACTTATACATATACTTTTCATCTATTTGTCAATTGATCTGACTATACAGATAGATAAATGAAAAATATTTTATTCTCACTACAGACAGCAAATGGTGAACATATGAGTTCAAGGATCCATTAAACAAATATTTATTCAGTATTTATTAAATGTTGGTTACCTTAATAGCACTGGGGATACAGCATTAAATAAAAACAGTTGCTGCTTTCACAGACATGACAGAGCCAAATAAGGGAGATGACAACTAAAAATACATGAACATATAATCGTTTTAAACTGTGCTAATGCTCTCTGCAAAGGATAAGCTGGATCCTGCAAGAGATAAAATGGTGGTGGCAGGGGGTGGGGAATGACTTTAAAGGTGGCAGGGACAGCATGTGAAATGAGATCTGAGGGATGGTAGTAGCTGACCCTACAGAGAGGCGTTGGAACTTCAGTGAACAGATGAGTTCAAGCCAGCAAGATTTGGCAAGACAACCTCTCTCTATCTCCCTTCCCTGTGTGCAAAAGGTAGGTGATAATGGGACCTAGGATTAAGTTACCTAATAATTAAAATTTGTTTGAAACAAAGCAAAGCAATGTACAAATGGACTGTTGTGAAATAAATGTCATATAAAGGTAACAGCATGTGCTAAGGCCCCGGGGTAAGGAAGAGAGAAACTGGAAGGTCGGTGTGTGTAGCTCTTAAGTGGAGCATGAGTGGGAAGGTGGTGAAAGCTGACGCTGAAGTGGCAGGTATGCGGGGGACAAGGGGACTGAATCTCGTGCTGAGTTCAATGACAAGAGAGTAGAGAGTTTCACAGTGTCCCTCAGGGAACCCCTGAAGTTCATTGCCCTGAGGTTAGAAGATTATTGTCTCTGATATACTTTTTGCATACTTCTCTCATTCAATGATTCTATGAAGCAACTCCTCAAAGGGAACAGTTTCTTTAGGTAAGTAGTTTTAAATAAAGTACCCCTATTTCATTCACGCTCATTAAACTGTTTTTACCCTCACCTAGATCTCTACAATAATAAATATAATTATATCCATCTTTAATGACTTTGGTTCCTTGAGCTGCAGGTGCCGAAATACTGTATTTATTAACATATTTTAAGCCCTTTAAAAAGACTGCATTAATTCCTATGATAATTTACTACCCATAATACATTCTCTGTTGTGAATAGACGTTAATCACCACAGAATGACTGATTTGCCCGTTACGACCCAAGCCAGGCTCTAACTAGTAGCTAGTAACTTTTAAATTCAATATTGTTACTGAAACTCTTGATTAAAATTTAGTTGGAATAATTGTTCCTGGCCTCCCACCAACCCTGCCTTCGGAGGACGCAAACCAAGAGCGAACAATTGAATTCTCTGCCACCGAAGATGAATGAGATAATTCTTAGGGTTTGTGTTTCCAGTAACACTGCTTAGGAAAAAAAAATTCTGCTAATGCCAGGTATTCTGAACCACTTTGCATTTGTCAGCTGTCTGGTTAAAAACAGCAGTGGGGTGGAAAGTCGCTGAAGAGAAATATAAGCACTAACCCAAAGCCTGCTTGGAGTCAGGCAGTAGGACTGCCCTCTTTTGTCTTCAAGGGGGATGAGGGTCAGTAATTCCGTGCCAATTTCCATAGTCGTGTGAGGTGTCACCTGGCCTATGCAAGAATCCCAGTACATTATTTTGGAAATAGAAGGAAAATGATATCATGAAATTTGGATCAAAATGAAAGGATGAAATTGAGTATACAGACAAAGAAAATGATGGTATGATCCCTGTTCTAAATGCATTATTTCACTCACTCATATAACAAACCTATCGGGGAGGTACCCTCATAGCTATCCCTCATTTCCCTGGAGCTTAGAGAACTTGAGTACAGTACAGGCCCCCGTATCTGCAGTTTAACTTTTCACAGTTTTAGTTACCCACTATTGACCATGGTCTAAACTAGTAAATGGAGTTCTGAGTAGTGTGATCAAATCTTTTGCCATCCTGTCTGAGAGGTAGTCTCCATTGTGTGAGTCCCCTGTCCGTTAGTCACTTAGTAGCCGTGTCAGTTATGAGATGAACTCTCTGGGCACAGCTGTGCTGATGTCAAGTAACCCTTACGGTAGCCGGATGCTTTGTCACAATGCCTATGTCACTCACCTGACTGCACTGCGTCATCTCATATCATAAGAATGGTGAGGACAGGAAAAGAAGGCATTTTGAGGGAAAGACCACATTCACATAACTTTTATTATATTTTATAGTTGTTCTATTTTATTATTGTTGCTCATTTCTTACTGTGCCTAATTTATAAATTAAACTTTCTCATAGATATGTATACATAGGAAAAAAGCAGCATATATAGAGTTTGGTACTAAGCATGGTTTCAGGTATCCACTGGGGTCTTGTAATATGTCCCTGGAGGAGCAAGGGACCCCGGCCCCATACCAGGCTCCCCAGCCCAGAGCACTGGTGCTGGGAAGAGGAACCCCACAATATCTCACTGTGACAAACAGTGGGGACTCTGACCATCTGGTTGGGACAGAAGGCAGTGGGAAACCCAGACATCCTCTTAAAGTGTCTACACAGACGCAGTCACTAGTGGGTACCTCCCTGGGCTCTGGAGGAGGGACAATGACTCAGGGGCTTTCAAGGCACATGGGGGGGGGGGGGGAGACTGAAGTTTGTGGCTTTGGGGTGAGGGCTGGAGGACAGGAGCCATTTTCCCTGGGTTCCTTCTCCTGTGCAGCAGGCTGGTAGGTGCCATCTTTCCTGTGTTGCACCTGCCCCCACAGAGCCAAATCTGAACCTGATTGGTCTAGTGAGCTCCACTCGCTCCACCCTGCTGACTCACTGGGACGCTACCCCACCCAACTTGGCCAATGCCAGAGGCACTTTCTCTGGTGAACAGCTAGCCCCACCCATATTTTTCCTGGAAAACTATTTAGGTCTGCAGGCCCCAGGCAGGCAGCGACTGGCACTGATGTGCTCTGAGACTTTTGCTGAATAGCTCCAGGCACAGCATTGGCACCAAACTACAATCTATAGGAGCACCCAGCACAGGTGACCAGGGAGACAGTGACCAGGGAGACAGTGCTAGTGTCCCACAGAGCACCTACTACATAAAGCTACCCAACACTACTGGGAGATGTAGCAGATCTACCTAGTACATAGAAACCAACACAGACAGACATCCAAAATGAGGAAACAAAGAAATACATCTCAAATAAAAGAACAGAAAACTTCAGAAGGAGGACTAAATAAGATGGAGGCAAGCAACCTATCAGATACAGAACTCAAAATGATTTATTTATAAGGATCCTCAAGGAACTTAATGAAAACTTCAACAGAGAGATAACAAGCATAAAGAAGAACATGGAAGCCATAAAAACAAACCAGTAAGAAATGAAGAATAACTGAAATTAAGAATGCAATAGAAGAAATTACCAGCAGACTAGATGGAGCAAAAGATTCAATCAGTGACTTGGAAGACAAGGTAGCAGAAAACATCCAGTCAGAACAGCAAAAAGAAAAAAAGAATTAAAAAAAAATGAGGATAGTTTAAGGGGCCTCTGGGACAACATCAAGCATAACAAATTTGTATCACAGGAATACCAGAAATAAGAGAGAAAGCAAGAAATTGAGAACCTATTTCAAGAACTAATGACTGAAAACTTCCCTAACTTGGTGAAGGAAACAGATATACAAGCTCAAAAAGCACAGAGTCCCAAACAAGATGAACCCAAATAGGCCCACACCAAGACACACTATAATTAAAATATCCAACTTTAAGGACAAAGAATCCTAAAAGCCGCAAGAAAAAAGCAACTAGTAACTTATGAGAAAATTTTCATAAGATTGTCAGAAGATTTCTCAACAGAAACTTTGCAGGCCAGGAGGGAGTGGCAGAAAATATTCAACGTGATGAAAAGCAAGGACCTACAACCAGGATTATTCTACCCAGCAAGGCTATCATTCAAAATTGAAGGACAAATAAAGAGCTTCCCAGACAAGAAATAGCTAAAGGAGTCCCTCAACACCAAACCAGTATGACAAGGAATGTTAGAGGGACTACTTTAAGATGGGTGGGGGAGCAAAATTATAACTAATAAAATGGCAACAACTACATATCAACAATTACCTTTCATTTAAATCAATTTAAAGCTCCAAACAAAACACATGGAGGGTACTGCAGAGTGGAGTGTTAAACAGAGCAAGACAGATGCAAGTTGACTTTGCTCATAGGTAAAATCCAAAGAAGAAAACACACAAGTAGATCAGTAACAGATTCATAGATACAGAAAACATTTGGTTTGTTGCCAGATGGGAGGAGGGCGGGGGAAACCAGTGAAATAAGGCGAAGTAATTGGGAACTTCAGTTTGGTGGTTACAAAGTAATAGTGATGGGAATATAGGATATAACATGGGAATATAGTCAATAATGTTGCAATAATTATGGGTGGTACCAGAGGGGTACTAGATTTGTTGGGATGATAGGAGTGGGTGAAAAAGGGGAAGAAATCAAGAAATACAAATTCACAGTCACAAGATAGTAACAGGGATGTAAAGTGCAACATAGAGGATACAGTCAACACTGTAATAATATGATGTGAGATCAGACTCAGATGTAGTGAAATAAGGATTTCGTAACTTATATAAATTTCTCATCACTATGCTGTACACCTGAATATAGTATGTCAAATGTAATTGAAAAATAAAAATAAATGAGAAAAACAAAACAAAACAAAACAGGCATACCTATGGGACAGATTAGGGCTTTCTGACAGAAGCGGAAGCACCTTTGCCACTACCATAGGGTAAAAAGTTAAACTGTTGGTGAGAAAATTAAAAACAAAGGAGAAAACCCCGAACCATGTAGTACATGCACTGAGCAGAAAGCCACGCATTAGCTGTGACAGGCTACTCTGTGTGTCTTTATGTACAGAGGTGGCATTTGGAGCTGCATTTCTAATTCCACCTCTAGAAGCTTCGGTATAAGGAATTCCACACTCACATCTCTAACACACACACACACACACACACACACACACACACACACACACACACACACACACACACACACAGTGCCAAAAAATATATACATGTTTAAAAGAAGAAAAAACTGTAACAAAACTGTAATACTCAATATAAACTGATAACGAAAGATGAATACAAGTCCTATTTGAGTTCTGCAATTACGATAGGTGCTCAAAGTGGTTACCATCAGCATCAAGACACTTCTAATTACTGTGAACTACTGTTTGAGCAACACTGACCAAAGTGTCCACATGTATCACTGTGCATGCCATTTCAATTTGACATATGTCTCAAACTCATCACGAATGTGTGCAATTGGTAGGCTTGTTGGAGGTTCTGTTGCCTACCCCGGCCTCTATTGTGATTATACTTCCACAACGTTCTTGGAATTTCCAATATGTCTTCAAAATGGTCTTGCACTCCTCAAATGACAAGCCATGCTTCTGCCATTTTCTTTGACTGTCCTGCCGGTTGTATGGTGACACTAGCATTCATTTGATTAACGCCGTCTTTTGAGCAAACGTCATACTACACCTTGCTACCGTAATTCAACTTCAAAAAGTAACACATAGACAGCACATAGATAGCTTCTCCTAAAGAGCGTCTACATAGTTTTGGCATCCCTGGTATATACACGGTCTGGCAGAAGCAATGTTCTGCCAGAGCATTACCAGCTCATAAGAAATGGGCGTTACTTCTGCCAGACCCTGTATGTACACACAATCACATATACACATAGGAGATGTACACATATAAATATAAGTCCAAGATGTACACATAAACATATGGAGCGGTTCCCCCGCAACAAGATTCTGAAAATGACAGAACGTTGAAGCAAGCTTGTCTCCTCACACAGCGCGCATGTACAAGTTCAACTCTTTAGATTTCAAGCAGATAAGCCCTCAGATAAAACCACTCCCCAGGCACCCCGCCTGTCCCTTTGCACAAGCTGCCAGTGAGCTGCGTCCAAGGTCCCTCCGGGCCCCTCACATTTGTTTCATCCACACAGGGGCAGGCAGTCACTGTAGTTGTAAGTGGGCTGAGACATGGACATTGCACAGCACGACTCCAGAGCTCTGCCATCACCCTCTGCACTGGGGATGCGTGCGACCTGCCATCAAGTCCGAGCTGCCTGGCGGCTATGGCGTCGGAGTCGGTGGTGTGGCCTGCACAGTGTGGGAAGCTGTTCACTGGGCAGCTCTGCTCATTTGTCCAGCACAGTCCTTTGCCAACCTCCTGCCCTGTGTCCCAGCCTTATGGGAATCAGCACCTGATGTTCCGGGACCTGCCAAGTGTTTGCCATTTTTAAGGCCCAGAAGGCCCCGTCCCAAGTCTTCTAGGGGAACCTTCCAGTTTAGTCCTTCTGACCCATGGTCTCTATGAAGCCTTTCCTGACAGTCCCTCTAAGGACTGGCCGCCTGCTCCTCTGCACCCACATAACACTTTCTCTCCTCAGCCCCCGGATGCACCAGTTTTATGTGGTCTTACTGGCAGGTCTTTCCCAGTAAGCTTTGCTGGGCCCTGGTCATCAAGAGGGAGAAGCATGGAGGTGCCATCCCAAGTCTGTTCGAGGTAGGCCAGTCCCAGCCCGCTTGACCTGACCTCAGCCCTCAGCCCCAGAGGCCAAAAGAATGGGTGGAGGAGTGAGCAGGAGGGCTCCCCTCCCCATCCCCCCCTGCAAGACTCCCCTTGCCTGGAGGGGGAGGGGGCTTCCCTCTGCTCTCCCCCTCCCAAAGAAGTAGGCCACTCTCTTGCACCCACTCAAGAATGCAGCCTACGATAAGTTAAAAAGTTATCCAGCTACATTAAGTTTTGGTTGCTACTTAGGACAGGGTTAAAACAATTTTTTTTCCCCCACAAAGGTTAAAAAAGCGACTTGCTCTTCAGGTCAGTAACTGTCATAACGATTTTCTCTTGCCATATGCTCCTCTGAATTGCATTAATATGACATCTCTCTCTGAAGCATCTGGTCTCAGCCACTTCAAGGCGCACAAGGAAGCTGCACGTTCAGGCTGAGTCTATAGTAACACGGGGAGGTAGCTGTACTCCTCGCATCACAAAATATTGCGCTTGCATAATTCTGTGTTGTGTCTCATACCGCATTCTGGAAATGGTGCAGGAGATAATTCCAATGAACGAAGGCAGAATTGGGGGCGGGGAGTGCTGTATGCCTGTGTAGTGTGTGCATACAGATGTGTACACATATACATGCATGTTTATGAATCGACAGTCACCTTCATTGCTTCATTGCTCAAACATAAATTGTTTTCCATTGAAAGAAGCTAAACATTTTCAGCATCAGAGGAATAGAGAGCTCTGCCAATCTGTAACGTGGACAGAGAAATAGGGCCCATCTATATAGTTCAGCACTTTGAAATACAGAAAAAGGGAATTTTCCATCACAAGCCACTATCAACCTCCAACCACATTTTCTAGACTAAGATAAAAGCTGGCACGTGATGGAGGACAAAGGTTTGCCTCTCTCCTCTCACTGGTAATAATCTTTATAAAACCGATACATTTACTTAATTTTTCCTGACTATCTCACCCCACCTTCTTACAAGGTTCATTAAAAAATCCAAATGGGTTTAAAAGTTTACCACCTAATGAATGATTCCAACCTTCATTCTTTTCTTGTCCCAAAGATCCTTCTGCTTATGTTCTCAGAAGCACAAAAAGTAGAAATGCAATTGCATTTGTGCTGATGCTAAATGTTAATAGATTTGCCTAAGTGCCTGCTAATAGCCCCCCTAAAATTAGCTAGACTAGTAGTGCATGCCTAATGTGTTGTTGTCGTTGTTTTACTTGCTGTTTTTGCTGCTTCTTCTATCAGAAGAAAAAAAGACCCCTAGGAAAAAAGTATAGGTATTGGATGTGAAACATTTCCAATGTCATACATGAATTCTGCAGAAAGAACATACATTCTGAGGCTACCCCATAGTTCTGACACGCTGTCATGAAGGTGACAAATTCTAGTGCTCTAATGTTTCATTAAATTAAACATGAAATGTTTAATGTTTTGTTAAATTAAACATGAAGCCATGACTTTGCACCCGAGAACCAAAACCTTCTATCAATTGCTCACGTTCCTTCAGGTCACTTTTTAGGTTATAAAAACTGAGTTTTGTTTATAAGAAGTGTTGTATTTCTCTCTGCAGTTAAAATGTTCTTTCTTCTAATACCCTTATAAATAAAAACCAACAAGCAACATAGTTTAAAGGCACTTAAAACATTTCTAAACTCAGGCCTACAGAGAACAGCTTGCAGACAATCCATTAGCTAATTCCGTATTACAATTCTTTCAAACATTCACAACCAAGGCTTCCAAAGGGCAGAGGTATTGCGTTTTTAATCAGACCCCCTAGCCCATTTCACAGATGAGCATGTTATTTCCCAAAGAATGGAAGGCTTTTAAGAAAACTGTTGAAACAGATCCTATAGACTAAAGCAATCTCAGTACCCCTCCCTGTCCTTCCAGTTCTTCCTTATCCATGAGGATAGAAATTGACAGGGAAAACAAGACCAAGCCACCACTCTGAGCTGGGACAACATGTGCATAGGCAGAGAGGAGTTCGCAGGTACTTAGGACGACTGAATAAATGGTTTGAAGGAAATGTTTAAAGCAGCAAGTAAACAAAGATTGGAGACTATTGGGAGAGGCTAAAACAAGGTCCCCACAAAAACCATGTCTCCTTCCCACCAGTTCAATCAGATGGTTAAGAGCAATTTCTAGAGTTCTTTGTGATACATCCATGGGCTCATACCAGAAACAACATTTCCAAACACTGTTTTATAAAATATATTTGAGTTACATATTTTAAATGAAGAAACAAATACATAGCAACTCAAAAGAGAAAAAAAATACACATGTCCCATGATGAAAGTAAAAAATGAAGTATCTTTACATTTTTTTTTGCATGTGAATTCAAGTGGGCTAATTGCTGGTTTCTGAATGAGGTCCCATAATTAACTGACAAACCAGCAACAGCAGAACAACTCTCCCTCCCTTAAAGGGCAAGTCACATAGACCCAGTGCAACCGAATTCATCATGGATGCTTTATCTGTGTTGACACACCAGCTCCTAAAACTGCCCAAAAACTCCAAACCAACTCCAATTTGGTAACAGATCCTTGCTCAGAACTCCTGCTCGAAAACCCTCTTCCCAGCTAGTTCCCCCAAACAGTAGGAATATAATTGACACTTACCATTCTGAAGCTTCATGTCTGGGAGGCAAACTAAATAAATTAAATGGATCCTGTGTTAATCTTCTTTTTTAGACCCCAAATGCCTTCATCAAAAAACAAAACAAAACAAAACAAAAAACAAAGGTTCCCTGAGGTCCTTCTCTAAACCACCAGAGTATAAACAAGAAATAGCTGTCTTTTTAACTCAGTGCCCAGAACCTGTCCCTTAGCATTAACCATGACAATGATTTCTAACATCCCTCTCCTCCCCCACTCACCCCCCACCTCTCAATCCTTGACTTTTATGGTATGTGGCCAAGACAGGCCTAAACTACACTTTACATCAAAATCTGGGAGATGCTTCCATGGGATATTTGGCCTGGCAGACCTCCTGTAAAAATCCCATGTAAAGACACATTGGTTTCCTTCCTGCAAATGAACTGTGGCATCTGTGGTCCCTCTCGCTGTCCCCAGTGCACACTCAGCCTTTAAATGAGCTTAAGCTGCAGGACTTCATTTGGGGTGAGCTCTCCCACGAAGCTCATTTGGCTCTTACCATTAAGGCAAGAGGCTCTAAAAGGCTAGCGAGATGCTTTTAACTATGTTTGAGGGGCCAGTCCTATCTTGTTAGCAACAGCTGCACACTTACCGGGCTTTCAGGGCCTCGACAGAACTGTCCTATTCCTTCTGGGATTAGGAACACGACATGAAATGAACCAATCGTTAGCTGGAGTCGGGGCTCCACAGCCCTCCAGCCTGCGCCCGGCTCTCATGCTCTCAGGCAGATAGCTGCCCCCAAAGTTCCTCCTGTCGGCTTCTCCAGGCACCTACCGGCCGCCAGGGCCCTGTTGCAGTTTCAACACCAGCACTCAATAAAAGGATTTTAAAGGCTGCGCCGGGAGCCGGGAGCGTCAGATCCCGTTTTGGCGTTCTCCATCAGCATTCCTCAGCAAGCCCGCACAAAGCCAGCTACGCTACATTATTTATGTCAGCTCTCGGCTCTGGAAAACACACCGGCATCCTGATGACTGAGAATCCGCGTGGATGCAATTAACCAGTTCCCACGTATATTCCCCGTCACCCCCCTTCCCAGCTTCAACCTCTTTCAGAGGGAAAAAAGCACTTGGAGACATGCCCCAGCTCATCTATGAGGAGTCCTGAGAGCCCCGAAATCTGGCTAGCATGGCGGTGAGCTGAGGGGACAGGACACGTGCCCTGGAGTGGGCAGAAGATGCTCTGGGCCGGAAAGTTCAGATAACAGTCTGGAAAATGCCCCAAAAGTGGCCTCCCTGGGTTGGGGGCATTGATATGGAAGCAGCAAGGTGGAGGCGCTACCAAAAAATCATTGGATGAATTCATGGAAGATTGATTTAGAATGGGCCGTGAAGGGAAGAAGGAGCATTTGGCAATACCATTGACCTTCCGAGCGAGATGAAGAGCAATCATGCTCCCCCAACAAATGCTCCTTGGTGCCCCATCCAAGTCACAGCGCTGGACGGGAAGACCACGGACTTAGCCAAGCAGAGCAATGATTCTGTCCCCAAGTCTCCTCTTCAGCAGACCGAACAAGCCTCCAAGTTGAAGTCTGCCATCTCCCTTTCTGTCAATAGCTCCACAGCATGTTAGCCACAGGCAGAATGAATTGTACGCTTGGGATGGCCAAGACGAATGATGACAGAAACTTCCTCCCCCGGAGGAGTCGTGAGGGGGCCACGGATCTCCCCAGTGTCTAGCTAGAAAGTCCCTGCTTGGCAGGCTGAGGTGACTTTACTTTATGAAAGCCCCAGGCACCGCTTAGGGAGACAACCTTTGGCAGGACCTCGCTCATAGTTACGTCAGTTTATCTAGGCATGAAGTCGTCTTAGGGGAAGTCAGTTCTGTCATTCAAGAACACAAGGAGAAGCTCTTTTAGCAACCTGCTTCTCTCCCGGGCATTCCTGTATTTGGGCAGTTTTTATTTATATTGTGTTATTATTTTTTAAGTGACTATCATTTATAGTGGCTTAGTCTATCCCAATTCAGACACTTTAGGTGGAAAGTTGATGTTTGATGTGGAAACAATGGTAGAGAACACAGTTTGGGTCCGTGTAGTAGCGGAGCCCGAGGGGCAAATCCACTCTACAAGACAAGTAATGGCAGAGCACTGGAGGGTTTGATCCAGTGTGTGAAGCAGCAGTTTTCCTTAACAACACAGATACAAGGCAGCATGACAGAACACACACTCACACATATATACCCCACCATCATACAATAATATAGACACCCAAGATCTGATTAATGAACAAGTAGATACAAGTTACCCTGTGGGATGATGTCAAGTTTGAATACTGGCTCCCTAGACCCAGCACGCTGGGTCATCCAGTCCACTGACCTTGGCGGAGAACTTGATCGTATGTGGGCACCAATGCGCTCTCAGCTAGAAGCAGTTCCTTCCATATTCTCCACTGAACCATCTAACCCACATTATACTTTTTCTTGGAAAGGACTTAGAAGCAACAAACCAGTGTCAAGAACAGAGAAAGCTCTGGGAAGGGAGCTTATTCAGGAAAATAATGTTCCACTAAGAAATAAGCAATAATATTTATTTACTCCAATAAGCAATAATCAACTTCAAGGCTGACACCAGGCTCAACGTCTTGGCCAGGATCCTGGGGAACTTTTAGATGTTCTCCAGGGCTAACGTGTGGGAAAGGCCCGGGGGCCTGCCTGCTATTTGCTAACCTGTGGCCTTGGACACATTAGTCAACCTTCTCATCTGCAGGCTTGTGAACTATGGGTGATGAGACCCACTTCAAGGATTGTGAGGGATCAGTGAGAAATTAGAACTTAACTCAGTGCCTAGTACCTAGTGATCTCATAATAAACCTTGGCTATTGTGAATTTTCAAAAGGTTATTAGTTAAATGGCACAAAACTCACACTGACTGGGTCACAGATGCCTGAGCCCCCTGAGTGCCCCCCAAACAATCAGATTGTTATTGACAATCTGTGCGCAAAGCACTGTAGTCTTCGCTGTCATTTGCTTTCAATAACCTTGCTCAGATGAGTTGCCCTTGACAGAGATGCCAATAAAAACTAAGGAGTATAAAAACTGAGATTATTAAAGGGAGGATCATGGAACATTTTTCTAAAGGGGATTCCAATATTTAAAAAATCAACCAAATATCTTTCTTATGATTAAACTTATAAACTAAAACCACTTCAGAATTTTGATACCCAAACTAGGGCTGTTGTACTTGACACAGGAGAAAAAAAAAGGTCTGAAGTCCCATTCTCTAGAGAGCCTTCCATCTTTTTATCTACATCCTTCCTTCCCCAAGCTACAAGGGATAGAGACTGAGAGAGAACCTCAGAGCCTCATCTAATACAAACTAGCATTTAATAAAAAAGGACAGGGAGGGTCGGGGAAATTAAGGGACTCACTCAATTTCATTTCACCCAGCACACATGGGCTGGAACCCACAGTTTAGATTTCTTATCTAATGCTCCTTCCATCCCCTACCCCGCCCACAAGGCCAAAGGTAAAACCAGCAGAACTCACAGCCAGATTTTTATTTATTGTCCAAATAAATTGGTTTTGACTCAATGCATTTTAATACTGTGAGTACAGGACAAGTACTTCATGAAGAACTTCAATTTCTTTTTTTCAGAAAGTACTTGCTTTAAATTTTGATTTTAATATTCTCTGTAAATTAGGTTCCAAGGTTTTTATTAAGCCATGTTATTATCTAAAGATTTTCATAGATATTTCTAAATCTTTTGAATGAAAAAAACAATAGTTCAAACTTCGTGTATTTTACAAAGGCTGCATTTTCATTGGATAATGTACATTTTTGATTCTTAATATCTTTGAAAAATATACAAGTTTGGCCATATATCTCTTCTCTAATAATATAGTTAATAATTACAGCCTCTTCTGTACAAACACAAGAGGTCTTGAACATGAATTTTTGAAGTACTAACCACACTTCTTGCTTACATAAATGAAGATATCAAAATTATAAATCTTAAAAAATGTAGGTCTTGGGAAAGCTGGGATGGCTCAGTGGGTAAAGCGCTCGCTTTGAAGCCCCAAGGACTGAGGATCGAATCTTGGCCCCGACCCATGCGGACCCACATGCTGAGCTGGGGTGTGCCCCCAGTTCAGTTCTTGCCGGGACCTATGTGGAGGCCCCCTGCCCAGTTCCTGCCCTGCGCAGCCCTGTGCCCGCCTGTGGAATGAACCTATATGGAAAACTAATGTCAACTATGGAGACTGCTCTGGGCCCTCCCCCTTCTCTCTGTCTCTCTCTGTCTCTGTTTCTCTCTGTCAAAAATCAATAAAATAAATCTTAAAAAAAAAAAAGAAAATGTAGCTCTTACAGCCTTCACTGCTAAAAAATGCCCACACCCATTGTGGCTACAATCCAATGAAGAGCTGCGCTCACTACCTGGACATCAAACATCA